>JAXIVH010000005.1:7759671-7767171 GCA_036785325.1 Urophycis tenuis | reverse complement strand
AACAAAGTTGCATTTGAGAAGCTGTATCATCTAGAAAGAAACATTGTGTTGCCAATACACGCGTTAGCTGGTTGCCGTGCAAGCACTATGCGACTGCCTGCTGATAATGTGCTCTATAAATAAAACTCATTTTAATTAATAATATTAATAAATAATCTAGATTGAAAGGCTTCATGCACACCACTCTGAGCTCCTTCGATCTTTACTTGCAAGATAATGTACACGTCTGGAAGTCCTTGAGAGCCAGCAAGGTTGCGTTCACTTTTCACTTGATGGCGTTGGCGGAGCCTGAATTCTGCCTGGCTCACATTGCATTGACGCCAGTCTCAGCAGAGCACAATGGCCAAAGAAATGAAGCACCATCATTCATCACGTCACAGCACACACGCACACACGCACGCACACACGCACATGCCTGCACGCACATGCACACGCACACACACACACACACACACACACACACACAATGTCAACTGATGTGGCTTAAGCGGAGTTATCCTTTATACCCTGAAAGGCCCTTATTGCTCTCACTTTCTCTCTCTCTCTCTCTCTCTCTCTCTCTCTCTCTCTCTCTCTCTCTCTCTGAAGTATCTGGTGATGAGATTACTCATGCTGGGATTTCACCTCCATCACTCTCTTCCCTCATACAGCATACAGGTGTGTGTATGTGTGTGTGTGTGTGTGTGTGTGTGTGTGTGTGTGTGTGAGGGATGGATTATCCATCAGTAATCCGTACCACCCTTCCAGAGGCTACATTTCCGCCCCCTGAACCCATCATATTTTGGAGGAGACAATGTAGATCAGATTTGAGCACACACCACGCCACATCCGCATGCACACCCATGAACAGCGCGATAAAATATACATTGAGGGCAAAGCATTGGGAGTGTGCCATTGGCTTCCTTTCTAACCCCTACCTTTGCCCCCACCTCCATCACATTCCTATTCACATCCACTATCTCTGTGTGTGTCTCAATACAAAGCCTGAATGTCAACAGCATCTGACTGGCAAACCAAACGACAAACCTTTCACTCAAAATGGATAAGCGGCAGAATGCAAATAAGACCTTTGACAGATACGCATTCGTCATAATTATGCGTCGGTTGTCACACTGTCTATTCACAGGGCTTCAGATTGATCAGATCGAGGCCCACATCTGTCGAGGTGGCGGAGGCCAGGCATCTTTGATGAATGGATGGAAATCATTGCGCCACACAATTCCGAGGCCCCCGGATTCGTAATCTTTTATATCTGAGTAACCTGGTAAATAACACTGTGGAGACCTGAACAGGCAAATCATAAGCACTCACCACAGGTGATCAGGAGGTCAACGGTGTCTCCTGCCAGTGTCAAGGATTCACGTGTTTGTGAGTTTAAACTCAAGAGGACGCGTTGGCTGTGTTCACACGGCTCTCCTCCACCACGGCGAGTGCCGAAGAGTGCTCTGTGTGTCACTCCTCGCACTCACCCGCGCACCCACACATCTGAGTCTGAGCCACGGCACCGCAGCGTGTCAGCGGCGCGCGTCTTCAGTAATGGCGCTCTGGGTTCATGTTTGAAGAACTATTATTGTGTGTGATTTGTATGAGAATGGCCTGCAATCCATTGCTCGTTAGCGACTGAAATGCACGGTGAGACTGTCTGCTTCAAGTTGGCTGTGCCTGCCTCTGTGTGAGCCATTCTGGAGTTTAGGCAGAAATCTGTCCTCCCTGGATCGTTTCTGACCAATCAGGGAATCTCTTAGCTGTTGCGTCCAAGTGGTCCAACCAGGCACGTAGCCACATAAGGGCCAGTGTGGGCTACTGCCGCTATTATTGACAGCTGGCCCACCCTATCAGAAGTGCCCGGCATTAACTTGAAATTCAAGGAACGAAAAAATAGCTGCGCTATTAACTGCTGTCTTGCCCGTCCAATCAGAGCGCTCATCCAGTTTTGTGCGAGTTTAAAATGTTTCCACGTAATTTGTCAGCTGTGATCAATGCCTTGATCGTTTCGTCTTCAAGTCTACGCTCCAAATACCCCCCCCCCCCCCCCCCCCCCCCCCCCACCCCTGTGGTTTCTTTGCCTGCCTATCTTATGTTCGATCAAATGGCTTTGCCACCCGCCACCGGTGTCCAACACACACACACACCGCACCATACTTAATGCAGCATACAGAAATGCTTTGCAATTGCAAAAAAAATGTTGGGCAAAAAGTTTAGTTTGATTTTGTTATTTATATACAGTGTAGATTATGGGTGTTAATTACACCTGTGTAATTAAACAGATGTTTACATGTTCCGTTGCCCACTGTGTGCTTCTCAACCTGCCTGAAGTGTCTCTTTCTCAGGTAGCTTTGGTGTTAGTTATATTTTTGTTGGAGCCAGTGATTCTGAATGAAGTAGAATTGTATTTTTATATAATCACTATTCATCAAAGCGCATTCCTGAGGCTGAGGAGAATTGTTTTCGTAATGTTGACTTTTCTTTGTGCAATATATATGATGTTGGTTCCTATATTGTGTTGCTCTTTTTAAACCCTGCCTCCCCTGAATATGTAAATAACATTTAAGATTCAAGATTCAAGATTCAAGTAAACTTTATTGTCAGTTTTCATGAATGTACAGGCCATACACAAGAACCGAAATGCCGTTTCCCTCAATCCCTGGTGCAAGACAGCATGCAATATAAATAAATATATAAAAATATAAGTATAAAAAAAAATTAAAAAAATAATAAAATAAAAATAAGATAAGAATAAAAAAAAAAATAAAAATAAATACTAAGGTGGTCGCGAGTGCAATAAACAGTAAATAGTAAAATGTGCAAATTGAGAACTGTAACAGTAAACGGTAAACAGTAAGAGGTGCATTATGGGGGTAATGATTAATGTGATCTTTATTACTCAATGTCATTTAATTAAAACTTAAATATTGTTGAGCACTACCTTGTGTACAACATCACATATCTTACATCTTAGGACTATTGATCGCGACTGAATTGACATTTTTTCATCATCCTCAGAATACTAATTCTTTATTGCCTGCGTGTTTGCTGGTGTGTTCGCCTTTGGGTCTGCGTTTGGCAACACCTTTGTGCATATGTGCATGTTTGTGTGCTCGTCTGTGTGCCTGTGTGTGTTTTACCCTGTGAGGTGCGATGCACAAGTGTGTGTCTGCTTGTGTGTGCACGTGTGTGTGCGTCTATGTGCGCATGTGTGTGTGTGTGTGTGTGCGCACATGTGTGTGTGCGTGTGTGTGCACGTGTGTGTGTGCATGTGTGTGTGCATGTGTGTGTACGTGTGTGTGCACGTGTTTGTGTGCATGTGTGTGCACGTGTGTGTGTGTGTACGTGTGTGTGTGTGCATGCAAGCATATCATGGCTGACCGTATCCCAGCGGGCAGCGGTGGGGGGGGTCAACCCTTAATGGGCCACTAAAGTCCGTCACAGGGTCATACACACTCCCGTCCCCGGGGGTAATTTATGGTCTCCAATTAGCGTGCCCTGGCTACCCTTGATGGGTGGGCGCCCCCCCAGTGTTGTGAGCCCAACCGCAGGGTCTGCTCTTCCCGTCGGCGTGGCCTCACAGGGGGGCGGGCCGCTCTGCAGCGCGGCCCAACATGGAGGCAGCGATCCCTCAGATCCGTGCTGACGCGCTATCGAGGTTTCATTTGGGTTTTACCTGGCCGCCGCGGCTCGTCGCCGGGGTTGATATCTCTCGGCTTCTTTCATCAAATCAGCCCTTTAACGGAAATGAATTCCCGCCTGAGCTCAGACAACGCCGAGACCCCTCCTCTGTGCGTGTGTGTGTGTGTGTGTGTGTGTGTGTGTGTGTGCGTGTGTGTGTATTTCCTTTTAATAATGTAATGTAGTAAGTTACAGATACACATTATGATATTCCATACATTCCTGATGAGAGTATATATATATGTATATATATACCAAGTGAGTGACAGCAGTAGTACCTTTTTCATTTATATTCAAAAGATTCTGTTGTATTAATTTGCATTTGACCAAACCAGTCAGCCTTAACCGTACCTGAAAACATTGAGCGGAAACTATGACTATAAATATCTATTACTATAAATATATATATATATATAATGTCTACTGGTATGTTTGAAGATGATTTAAAGATGATTTACACACCGAGAAAGAGTTCTCAAGAGACAGTCGAACTCTTTGGTTACAGCCGATGATTCATCATGTTTTTTCCTAAGCCATTATGTCGACTGTGACAGTATATTAGTGGCGTTACAGGAGTGAGACAACAAGGCATATCCTGATCCCGTTTGTCATGCCCGATTTAGCGTGAACACAGAATCACAAACCGTGCAGCCATGTTGGATGACACGAATAGCTCAATAGATGACACCAATGAGTTTGGGTGAGTTTCACTGCCGGAGCTCGCTGGAGCCAAACCCGTAGAGAGCCTAAACCCAGCAGGCCTTCAAGACACTGATGTGGCTCAGACGCATGAAAGCATCTGGTTGCCTTTTATAATGTTAAGAGACAGAGTGAAGCGCCATTTCTCGCTGACATTTCTGCTGACAAATCACATAAGGCAGGGGATATATCGGGCAGGGCTGACTGTGGGAGTGATTGTTGGAGCGTGGCGTATCGATCCGGGGCTTCTGAAGTGAATGCTCTATAAAATAAGTATGTAGAGATTGCCAAAATGGTGACCGATATGATGATTGATGACTGAATCGGCGCTGCGGTCACAAGGAGCGTGGGCGTTTTGGAAGGAAAGAGCTCAATGCATACAAAACCATCTTGGGTTTTCTGCTCCTGTTTCACGGGTGCGCTGTGTTATCGAATGTCTGAGCCCGAGGTTGGCTGCATGTGTGGTTCCTGTAAGCGTCTGCTAAATGAAGAGACGGGAAATGGTACAATCGTAAATATCATGACCAAAGCCCAAGTCACGTACAGTTCCCATACTGAGCTGCCCTGTATATGCCCTGTATATGTCACCATGTATATGGTGACATGCTGTGTGTCATGTCTGTATTTGGGTCGTCTCCCACTGTTATCTGTGTCTTGTTTTTTCAGACGATGCACCAGAAAATAAAACAGCAGCCACGGCTGGTGTGGTCATTTTCCCTTTTTAATTGAATTGAATTGAACTGAGGGTGCCATCAGACAAAAGACAAGAACAATGAAAGTTGTTAATGAGTTTTTCCCAAGGAGAAGAAACCCAGAGATTGTCTTAATTTGCCAATTACCAAGTTGTAAGGCGTCTTTATGCCTATTGCTCAGTCGTATGTCAGAGCCATTCAGGAGGGTGGTGGTGGTGGTGGTGGGGGTCTTCTGGAATAGGTCCATTGTAATCACGCCTTATATAACAGTAGCTGTTTTTAAATGCAATAATTAATGCAGCAGATCACAGCACTGCCCTCATTGGTCAGGCGGCGGAGCCTGTTGGAAGTTACGTGGCACCCCTACAGGCCTCATCTCATGCCTGCACTCCCTCGCCGAGGATGTGGCTAATGGGGGAGTGGGCGCGTATTCCACGCCCCGCCCACCCGCCTGTGTATCACCCTGTGAGTGGCGGGGGCTGAGAGGGTGCGACTTTGTTGTTTCACACAGGGATGCATGAAGGCAGGCGCCGCGGTGCGGTGGGCTTGGCGATGAAGTCCAGATAAGATTATTGTCTTGAGAGTGCAGAGAAAAATCGCAGATTCGACATGAATCGGAGATGGCCTTCCGAGATATATCGTTAAGAAATGTGGCCGACTTAACCGGTCCTGATTCCCGGGACACCCCAAAGCTAATCTATTCCTGAAGATTGTTCTCACTGCTGCAGCAGGATTAGCATCTGATAAATTGGACATTTCTAATCTAGCCTCATAGTATCCCCAGCTGAGCTCTATCCAATCCATTTCAGCAGCTCAGGCAATGTCCCATGGAACAACATTTGGCATGTTTAATCTCTGTATATTATTTTGTCAAATGTCAGCGGTGTTTATCTGTGTTTGTGTGCCGAGAATGTGGTGGGCGTGGCGGTTGAACCATTTTCAAAGTACCAATTACTTTGTGACTGATTATAAATTGGATGAGGCCAGTTAAGGCATGAAGGCAGCACGCGTTGTGTTTCATGTGCGATAAAAACACACCACGACTCAGAGAGTGTGTCCCCACCGATTTACATGAAACAATTAATGATCAACGGTGTCGATCCATCCCCACGCTATCTCGGAGTCACTCCCCTACAGGAAGAGAACAGGTTACCACGGGTGTGAGGCCAAAAAACTCCCCCGTACCTTTCTAAATAATAAATCAATACCATCTCCACGCTTTAAAAACACCTCAAGTGAATTCATAGCCACTGACCCAGAAAGACACCTGGTCGGATAGGAAATGCATTGGCATTTGGCAGAAATGTCAACGCAGGATGGGCTCTAAGCTATATCTTAATGCGTACATATGAGCGTGCTATTGACCACATTCTTGCAGGAACCAATGCGTTGGGTGGGTGGATGGGGGGGGACTTCTGCCTCAGTCGTCCTACGGGCTCCTAGGGGACAGGAGCAAAACATGAGCAGGAAAAGCATATCGAGTGCAGCCGTGTGTGTGTGTGTGTGTGTGTGTGTGCCTGCGAGCCTGTGTGTGTGTGTGTGTGTGCCTGCGTGCCTGTGTGTGTGTGTGTGTGTGTGCCTGCGTGCCTGTGTGTGTGTGACAGTGTGCACGTGCATGTGTGTGTGTGCCTGTGTGCCTGTGTGTGTGTGTGTGTGTGTGCCTGTGTGCCTGTGTGTGTGTGTGTGCCTGTGTGTGTGTGTGTGTGTGTGCCTGTGTGCCTGAGTGCCTGTGTGTCTGTGCAGGTGCGCGTGTGTGTGTGCCTGTGTGTGAGCAACCTTAGAATTTACAATGAGTCCCATGCAGCAGGCGGAAAGCCTATATGGAGCGCGAGAGAGCGGACGGAAAGAAGGATGGAGAGACAGACAGGCACCACTATACACAGGTGTGGTGTGTGCGTGTGTGTGTGTCCAGTTAGACCAGATTTGCATGTGCACGAGGGTGGATGGGCTCCCAGAGTCTGATTGGCTGTCTGCGGCAATTGGGTGTGGCTTGCATATGAATGACTGCCCCTGACTTTCTCTCTGTCGCTGTCAGGTTTCGGGGGGCAGTTACCAAGGAGGGATGGTGGTCTGAGATTGTCTATGTTCAGCAGAGAAAGCACCACAGATTGTGAGGGCGAGGGAGAGAGCGCGCGTGCATGAGAGATGGAGAGAGAGAGCGAGAGAGAGAGCAATAGAGAGAGCAAGAGAGAAAGCGTGCGCGCGCGAGAGAGAGAGCAAGAGAGAGCGCAAGAGAGAGAGGGCGCGCGTGCGAACGAGAGAGAGAGCGCATGAGCTTGGGTGCATAAGCAGCAAAGAGAAAGAGAGAGAGAGAACAAGAGAGGGAGGGGGAATTGAGTGAGCAGCGAGCTGACGGGCTGGACTATTTCTCAAACACTGCAGTCTTTCTTCAGCTTCTATAAAGAAACTGCCTCTATGTCCTGCAGTTTTCTATATCCTCTCT
>JAXIVH010000005.1:7756533-7759471 GCA_036785325.1 Urophycis tenuis | reverse complement strand
CCCATAACCTCTACTTACTGTATACAGTTCGATCAACACTATTGTAGTCATCATATCATAACGCCCGCCACTATAACCGACCCTATATGAATTATCACATAACATCTGTCAATATAATCAACACCATTGTATTGATCACATCGTAACCCCACCACTATAACCAACACTATGACATTATCATATCATAACCTTTTCTCCAGTGAATGTATCCAGTGTTAAGAGTTAATAACAGTGGAAAGTTAGTTTTTCACTGTTGAAGTTTTTGTCTGGCAATAATATGATATAATAGGAGGAAGCTGGAGATGAAGCTCCAGAAAAACAACACAAGGGATGTGTGGAGTGGTATGAAAACCATCACGGGCTTCCAGAGAACTGGTAGCGTGGGGCTGGAGGGTGGAGTGGCTCGGGCCAATGAATTTAACCTTTTCTTCAATAGGTTTGATACTGCGGCCCCCGCCCCCTCCCCCTCATGACCCTGCTGCTACTGCTGCTGGCAGCCCAACAACCAGTGCCACTCCACCTCCCCCCCTCCTTCTCCCCCTCCTTATAGACCGCCCTCCTGCCTCTCACCACCTCTATTCACTCCCGGCCACTTCACACCTTCACCCTGCCCCACCCCTCCCCCCTGCTCTGCATACTGTCCTCCACTACCTGAGGACCCTATCCCTCCCCCCACTGACACCTCTACAGTGACTTCCACGCCTGACCTGGTGAGAAGACAACTGATTAGACTCCACTCTGGCAAAGCGGCGGGCCCTGATGGTGTGTTCCCCAGGGTACTTAAAGCCTGTGCCCCCCAGCTGTGTGGAGTACTTAATCATGTCTTCAACCTGAGCCTGCACCTCCAGAAGGTCCCTCTGATGTGGAAGACGTCCTGCCTCGTTCCTGTCCCAAAGACGCTGCGCCCCAGCAGCCCCAAGGACTACAGACCGGTGGCTCTGACGTCACATATCATGAAGACCCTGGAGAGGCTCGTTCTGGACCAGCTTAGGCCAATGGTCAGACCCTTCTCGGACCAGCTGCAGTTCGCCTACCAGCCCAGCCTGGGAGTCGAGGACTGCATCATCTACCTGCTGAAACAAAGTCTACTCTCATCTGGACAAGCCGGCGAGCACTGTGAGAGTCATGTTCTTTGACTTCTCCAGTGCTTTCAACACCTTACGGCCTGGTCTCCTAGGTGAGAAGATGGCGGCGATGCAGGTTGATGCTCCCTTGGTGTCCTGGATTGTTGACTACCTGATGGGCAGACCACAGTTTGTACGTCTACAGAATTGTGTGTCTGACAGGGTGGTCAGCAACACTGGGGGCCCCACAAGGGACGGTCCTTTCTCCCTTTCTCTTCACCCTCTACACCTCAGACTTCAGCTACTGCACTGAGTCCTGCCACCTTCAGAAGTTTTCTGATGACTCAGCAATAGTTGGCTGTATTGAAGGGGGTGATGAGGGGTGAGTATAGGACTGTTGTGGGCAACTTTGTCTCTTGGTGTGAGCTGAACCATCTACAGCTCAATGCTACAAAGACAAAGGAGCTCATTGTGGACCTAAGGAGGGTCAAAACACCGGTGGGCCCTGTGTTCATCCAGGGGGTTCCAGTCGATACTGTTGAGGAGTACAAGTACCTGGGGGTGTACTTCAACAACAAGTTGGACTGGACCAGGAACACAGAGGCCGTCTACAAGAAGGGCCAAAGCCGACTCTTTTTTCTGAGGAGGCTAAGGTCCTTCAACATCTGCAGGACAATGCTGAGGATGTTCTATGAGTCGGTTGTTGCCAGTGCAATCTTCTTTGCTGTCACATGCTGGGGCAGTGGGATGAGGGTTGCGGACACCAATAGACTTAATAGACTCATCAAGAGGGCTGGTGATGTAGTGGGTGAGGAATTGGACACTCTAACTACCGTGGCAGATAGGAGGATGCTGTCCAGGCTACGGACTATCATGGACAATGCCTCTCACCCTCTCTCTTTTCCACCCTGGCTCAGCGGAGGAGTTCCTTCAGCAGAAGACTCCTCTCACCGAGATGCACCACAGAGCGACATAGGAAATCATTCCTGCCTGTGGTCATCAAACTATACAATCTGTCACTTTCATCATAGTTTCTGCTGCACAACAGGTTATTCATTCATATTGCATAACTGGTCATTTCTTTTAATTTCACTGCATAACTGGTCATCTCTTTGCACAACTGGTCTTTTCCAACATAGATTCTGTCATGCTACATCCTTGCGTATGCTATCACCTCTCAGTGTATGCCTGGTTGTATGTACATTTATGTATATTTCTTTGTTTGTATATTTTGTATATTGCTTACATAGGTTTATATTTTACATAGGTTTATTTTACATAGGTTTTTATTTTTATTTTTTATTTTATTTTATATATTTATATTCTAACACTTTACTCTACGTAGAGTGTCTGTCTCTTCTTCCTTTTGCACTGGAGTATTGTATTGTAACGAATGCAATTTCCCTCAGGGATTATTAAAGTACGTCTGTCTGTCTGTCTGTCTGTCTGTAATATAATCATATAATATAATACCTATATAAGACCACTATTAGGGCCACATAGACACTGTTAATTCACTCTGTCTTATTTGTTGCCGTTTCAACTAATAATTGGCATATTCTTCTACCTATTAACGTCACATATAACAAATGTTCTGAAGACTTAAAACTACATTATGCTGAAACCGGACTCTTGTCTCTGGTCTAATTAATGAGCAGAAATGTCACATCATGTCTGTTACACTCCACTGACAGTGCAAAGTTATATTTTAATTGCAAGTTAGGTGCACAGGTTGGGTTCTCAGAGAACACTTGGGCAGCGTAGGGCTGGACCGGAGCCCAAACCACGGCCTCTTTGATGTGGCTGAAGGCCGCGTATACAAAGGGGAAAATGTTACTGTTTTAAAAACCCACTGAGGGATTTTGCAATTCATA
>JAXIVH010000005.1:7741533-7751533 GCA_036785325.1 Urophycis tenuis | reverse complement strand
ACAAAGGGTGAGCGACGGTGACCGCAAAGAGAGAGGTGTGTGTCAGCGGCGGGCTCAATGAGATGCTCCGGTGTAATTACGCACAGCGGTTAGCGCCTCGTCCCCGCCATCAACGTCGCCCGCGTCCTATTGTCGCGGTTCATTCCCGCTCGGCAAAAGGAAAAGAAGCCGTTTGACACTCCGCCACTCCGGGTAGGATTTTTTTTTTTTTGTTTTTTTTTCCGGCCCCCGACCGCCGCCGCGCCGCCTCTCTGTGGCGGCGCGGCGGCGGTCGGGGGCCGGAAAAAAAAACAACGAATCCGGTCGACGAGGGGATGTTTGCGTTTCCACAACGCATGCCGGGCCCCCCCGCCACCGCCCGCCGGGGATTGAGCGGCACGTTCTGTGGTTTAACTAAAAACCGCCGGCCGGCAAAACGGTGTGAGCCGGAGGGGAGCGGGGGGACCGACAGTTAAACACATCGAATAAACAAACAAGCCGGGCCGAGTTCGAGCTGCGGGGATCATCTGCCATTGTGTTTGGCGAGGGGAGGTGTGTGTGTGTGTGTGTGTGTGTGTGTGTGTGTGTGTGTGTGTGTGTGTGTGTGTGTGTGTGTGTGTGTGTGTGTGTGTGTGTGTGTGGCCGCGCGGGGTTTGGTTAACTGTCTAGTGATAGCACGGCACAATGCAGTCCTATGGCCCAGTAGTGTTGAGCGAATGCTACGTGCTAATTGTTGGCTGGCGGCTGACAGCCCCGGGGGCGCCGCGGTGGGCGTTCTGTGGCCTCCTGGCCCCCGACATGCACTGGCATGGCGTGTGTCACCCACTGGGAGTGCATGACGTGTCACAACCCCTCCACACAGAGACGCACTGTGTGAAGGGGTGTCTCATAAGAGTTATTCTTACATTTACAGACGCTTTTATCCAAAGCGACTTACAAAGAGTGCATTTGTCATAAGAAGGTGAAACATTTCATTGCTGCTAATACAGTAAGAAAATCACCAGAAACAAGTTTCAAGCATTTCAATTGCTAGGTTAACCATTGCTAATATATAACA
This sequence comes from Urophycis tenuis, assembly GCA_036785325.1. Taxonomy (NCBI): domain Eukaryota; kingdom Metazoa; phylum Chordata; class Actinopteri; order Gadiformes; family Phycidae; genus Urophycis; species Urophycis tenuis. The sequence continues at coordinate 7,750,497 of JAXIVH010000005.1, read as the reverse complement.
TCTCGGGCTAAGTGCCAAGTTACAAAGAACGATTTTAAAGTGCCAAGACGTACAACATACAAGAAGAGCATGAGGGTAGGATTTTTTTTTATTATACTTCTTATTATTAACAGTGCATAACATATAAGTGATGCCTGTAACCTCACACCTTTTGATCTCTGATGTTAATAATCAATTCAAATAATGATCCCTCTAACCTGAAGGCGACCATTGGATGGGGGTTTGGGTGAGATTGAACACCAGGCGGAGTGGTAAGCAGTTAAAGAGCTTTGTGTGTTTAAGGAACCGGGCTGAATCTGTGTTTCGGATCTAGAGTCGTGTTCAGCCCGTGAAAGCCAGAACAGGTGATGAACTTTCATGTATCACAAGAGATAAACACATCGCCCAAGGGAAAGAGATGGTAGTTTCCCAGCAGTTCCCAAGGGATGCATTTTATGCGTTAAATCAAGAGTGTATTCTCTCGCTCTCTCTCTATTCTCTCTCTCCCTCTCTCTCTCTCTCTCTCTCTCTCTCTCTCTCTCTCTCTCTCTCTCTCTCTCTCTCTCTCTCTCTCTCTCCCTCCCTCTCTTTCTCCTTCTCTCTCTCTCTCCTTTATTGTTAATCTTCCTCTGATGTGTGTTTGAGTATTGCTTTACTGTGCACATGTTCTTTCCCCTCTGTGCTACTGGACATTGTCTTTTGATGGACTTCAATGAAAACACAATGAGAACATTTTGAACCACACAGCAGGAGACCTCCACCATGAATTTTAGTTATAACCCCCCCACCATCCTTTTCCATGTCCCCCCAAAATATATCAGAATAAAGATCAAGTTGAATGGTTCTTTGGCAGTATTCTGGAGAACATTTCAGGAACCCGACTTGGTATGATTGTAGCGTCATGTCAGAAGAACCGCAGGTCTGGAAAGTCTTGTGTGATGTCTGAATAGCTGTCACCATGGGGGTCCAAAGACTTAGATGTCCACTGACAAAAGGAAATAATGAAATGAAAGAAATCTGAATGAAATAATGGAATCATGCATACAAAAGAATATACCATGTGAATATGTAAAATAATACAACATAACACTTTTTATTGTTTCCCTGAAACAAGCGTTTGTACCCTTAAACAAATGTGATCTCGTCCACCGAGTGCTATAAAAAACATGACATATTAGAAATATACATAAATATACATGACCATATTATCCTCCTTATTCGGAATTCACGTTTCATTACGATAATTCTTCATGTATTTGTGCTCACAGAAAAGGTTTTACATTGATTGAATACAATACCCTTCTGATTCCATATATAATGAAAATGTTCACATTTTAAAGCAATAAAAAGGATAATATACTGACATGCTTGAGAAAATCTATCCCACGTATTGCATTTTCTTCTCTTTTTTTTCCGTCTCCCTCCTCGTCTGATCTCGCCATTATTCGGCTGCCATCATTTCTCATGATTTTCTCTGGCGCCTCATTTCAGCTCCGGCCAATCTTCATTAGGGGGCAAAACACTTCAGGGCTGAATGTAACGTCTACCCAGGAACACTTGATGGCCCTTCATTTCCGAGTCATGAAACCGCTCCGCGTCTTATGGAAGGGAGTTAAAGCAGACCTTGTCTGGCTGGCAGCCGGGATCAAACAATGCCTCCCAGCGTTGTTGATCCAGGCCCTGGCCTACTTGCTGCTCATTAAAAAGGATGCAGTGTTGCAACTGGGATAATGGAGAGAAGTGGGGGGAAACAGTAATCACGTCTTTAACCACGTAAATCATATTGCCATCGGGAGTCTTGTTGAGTGCATGGGTGTGCGTGTGTGTCTGTGTGTACGTGTGTGTGTGTGTGTGTGTGTGTGTGTGTGTGTGTGTGTCTCTGTGTGCATGTGCGTGTGTGTTTTCTGCAATGTGCGTGTGTGCGTGCACCCTCACTCACACACACACACACACACACACGCTCTTAAAAAACGAACATCTGCATACGATATGTGTCTGCATTGAAGTGTGTGCGTATGTCTATTGTTATGCATGTGGTTGCTCTAGATGCATCTGAGAGCAGTGCTGTTGTGGGTGTTGGGGTCTTTTCTAATGTTGTTTCTTATTATCTCTCTCTCTCCTTCTCTCTACACCCCTCTCTCTCTCCCTCTCTGTCTCTCGCTAAACACCTCTCTCTCTCTCTCTCTCTCTCTCTCTCCCTCTCCCTCTCCACCTCTGTCTCTCAGCTGGGAGGCTGTGGCCTTCTGGGCGTGGGGGTGTGGCTCTCGGTGACCCAGGGCAACTTCGCCACCCTGTCGTCGTCCCTGCCCTCCCTCTCCGCGGCCAATCTGCTGATCGCCACGGGGACCATCATCATGGTGATTGGCTGCCTGGGCTGCGTGGGCGCCGTCAAGGAGAGCCGCCCCCTGCTGCTGGCGGTGAGTCACCGGGCCGAGGGGCCCACCGCCGGACGCCACCTCGTCATCCTTTCTTCTCGCCGCGGCGGGAAACTCAAAATCCTAACGGTCCAAACTGTCAAAATCCCCGAGCGCTCTGGCCGGAATAACCCCGCGTTATTTCGATATTTCGATTCAAGATGCCGTCACTAGGCGGCGCACTGAGGGGCCTTCCAGAGCAGTCTCGTCGGCGTAGCGTCGTGGACGCGCCAAAGCGGAACCTTCCTTCCGAGCGTGCAACGTTGAAAAAGGGCGCGGGGCAATTAGTGGCGTGAACCACCACGCACGCGTCTTTGTTGTGGGGGACGCGATTGGCCACCGTATTTATTAACAACCCCCCCCCCCCCACCCGCACTGACGGCGCCCCGCGGCGCCCGCAGAGCTGCGGATCCAGGGGGACGCCGCCCGTGTGATCCGATGAGCCCGGGTGGTTGGAGGAGCAAAGCCCCTAACGAGTGACGGCTCGGCTCGGGCCTAATGAACACGGCAGAAGACCGCCACGCCCCCCTTATTTGGGAGGCCATTAGCGTAATGACAGCGGGGTAACGAGCGTAGCCGGCTCCCCTCCGGTGGCGTTGCGGCTGGGTTGTAAGACACCAGTGTGCTATCAGTGTGTTGTGTTGTGTTGTGTGTGTGTGTGTGTGTGTGTGTGTGTGTGTGTGTGTGTGTGTTGTGTTGTGTTGTGTTGTGTGTGCCCATGCAGACACTGACATCAAAGCGGCACACTGGACACATTTTCGATTGCAGTTTTTTTTGGGAAATAATCTTTTGATGTCCTGTCCCTGGAATTGGGCGTACCGTATTAGCATGTCTATGGCGGGTGGGTGTGGGGGTGGGGGTGGGGATGTGGTGGTGTTGGTGGAGGTGGTGGTGGTGGTGGTGGTGATGGTGGTGGTGGTGGAGCCTACAAAAACAAAGAAAACCATGGAGACAAAAAGGACAAGAGCAGATACACCATCTGGAATATAACCAAATAAAACAGCGCAGTGGCCCCATTTATGTAAGTGATATATACATTCATATGAAGGGGATATGAATACATTACAGTACATTCACATAAAAGAGATATGAACGCAATCGAGTGCATAAATATAGAATATACGTGAATGTAGTAGAGTACATTTATGTAAATGTTATGGAGCGCTGTGTGTCGGGCTTAAATTACAAGCTGCTCGCAAAGGACATCTTCTCTGTTGGGAGCTCTGCGTTGACCGCGATGTGACAGGAAGCGGATTGCAGTACCGTGCTTGAGCACCAGGGTGGCAGAGCACTAGACGCTGTGGAACGCATTGGGACGGATGGAGCTGAATGCTATAAAACGTGTCTATTTTAGCTGTCCATGGGCTATTCCCCGCTCGCTACTGTTGAACTACCACCAATCATCTGAAATCATTTGAATAATGTAGGCAAATATTTTGCATCTAAGCGATGTATTTCTCGCTTCAGAAGTTTTCAGATGAATCGGATGGCGGTGCTCAGTAAGTGAACGTAGCTTGGCCATGACAAAAGGCTGGCAGCCATCCGGACATGGATGGAGTCGCGCTGTCATGAATATGCGTGAGGAAATCACCACAATTTTCACCTAAATTGTTCAAGATTTAATCAACATAATTCCATAAAAACCAGTGTCTTCCTGTCTGTCAGACATGGCACAATCAAAAAACTATTATCTCGTCGCTGGGTACACTGAATCAAGCTCCTGGTGTTCGCTTCACATCTTCAGCCAAGTGGAGGCTCGTATTTTTAGAGCATCCGCGGTTCAACTAAGAGTCACGGTAAAAATAAGCAACGATTTTTTTTTTTTTTTTTTTTTTTTTTTTTTTGTGTGCAATTTCAACAGCTACAGCTACAGTGGTCTGCAGTGGTCAGAGGGAGACTGCTCTATCAACTTGTCCCGAAATTCAATTTTTTTTTTTATCAAGCTGACGTTGTAATTAAAGTCGTATTTCACGTGAATGAAACTGGACAGTCGATCGCGGCCCGAGGTCGGAGGTCAGAGGAGGAGGTGGGGGGGCGCTGGGCGGCCTGAGAGCCCAGCGAGACGCGGGGGTTCCTCAGAGAGGTGAGCGTGCCGCGTCCGCTGTGAAAATGGAAACACAACGGTATGCCCTCAACTAGCACCTTCCCACCCCCACCACCTCCTCCACCACCACCACCACCCCCCACCACCACCACCACCCACATCACATCAGCTGCCACGAGAGAAAAACCACGCTGCCAAAGAGGAATCGGGCTGGGGAGAAGAAGAGGCCTATAGAAACCATTTCCACCCACCCAATCCGAATGCAGCGTTCCCACCCCCACCCCCACCCAACCACCACCACCCACCCCCCACCCCACCCACCTCCGTTACTTGCCTCTGACATGTGATGTCTCAGGCAACCTTGGGGTCCTGTTAATATATTGATCGGGCAGGAGTAGCGGAGGCTCAGCGCTAACCGGTCCGTGATGATGAGTGTGTTGCCAGGGCGATGTGGCGTGTGGATAGATAAAGAAGAGACGACCAGTTTGACGGCGTGGGTGGAAATCACAGCAGGTGGGAGAACACGCAGGAATCAATCCCCGGTCTGATGGGATTATGGTTCTCATCCTGAAATTACTGCAGGGAATCGATACCTTCTGAAAATGTGATACTCGCCGCGCTGTGCCGACACAGCTGAGACAAAACACGGGTATACACGTGGACGAGAAACAGCAGCTAAAGCTACAGAAACGACTGCAGCTCTGCGTTCCATCATTAAAGTTCCTTCCACAGATTTTAAAATATGTAAAGAGGTGAGTCACACAGCCAACATCGGCAAAGTGAACGCTTCACACATCCAGGGTGATTCAGATGGCTCTCTTTCGACACACACGTCACACTTTGTCCCCATGGGCGTCTCCAATATCTCGTGACTAAAGACCTCATATATAGCGCGAGCCGCGGCGGATGCCAAAAGCCCTACATTTCAATTAAGCCCTAACGAAAATGGATAGCGGGACATTAGCTTCATTAAGTAGCGCGTAATATATTATGTTCTGCCTTTGTCTCCGCGGCGCGTAGCCGCGCGGCGCTCTGCGGTGATCGGACTGACGAGAAGGTTGAGATGCTAATCTATTGACGGGGGGCTGTCAAGTGTTCAGAACCATGGAGAGAGAGAGAGAGAGAGAGAGAGAGAGGCTGCCTCGTTCGAGCCATGGCGCCACCATTCCCCGTTGGATCAGGTTGAGCGGTCGATGGCGTGGAAAACCCAGCCGGGGCGTCTCTGATGAAGCTCATTGAACTGCTAAATACGGCCTAGCCATCTCCGCTATGACAACATCAGAGTCTAAATCACGTCTCTTTTATTATGTGGGGGGGGATTGGGGGGGGGGGTGGCGAATCTAGAATCAGGATTTCTTTGCCGTTGAGTCATTCTGTGATGGCGGCGCAGTTGCGGTGAATCGATTATCCAGGACAATGTGACATAGCGACACAAACCTGGCCGCGCTGAGTTAATAACATGCTAGGGGTGTTAATACTGTGGTGTTCACAGCATTAAGGGGCTCACTGGTCTCCCGCCCGCCGTGATTGATCAGCTCCGTCGGACCCTCCCCGTATGGATCGCATCACGTTATATAACACAACGACTGTGTGAGGATTGTGACATTAGTCCCGTGCGGTTGGTTCTGTGGTTCTTAGAACTCGACACGTCAGTTAAAAAAAAAAGAGACAGGAGTGATACTACGTAGTGGAGAGTCACGGTAGCAGGAAGCTTAATGTTTTATTCATTGATTTCTTCCATTTCTATTCCCTTTTTATTTCTCAATACAATCTGTGCTGGTATTCTAGAGAGCTTCACATTCTGAAAACTCGTCTTTTTCGGGACGATTGATAGAGAAGATTTCCTCGACAATTCTAGTAAATGACTTTTACCCTGGGGGCTGGAGCTGCCTGAGCAGTTCCTTTAGCTGATTGCAACACTACAGTGGCTTCAATTATTGATAGCCTGTTGACACAAATCACACATCTCCTCCTCCGCGTTGGCTCGGCAATCTGTTTGACATCCACCTCTACCTCCCTATCTGTGAGGTTGTGCTCATCGCGATGGGGAATCGGCAAGACGACTTACATTGAATAAGCCCAGATTTTCGGGACATGTCCTGCAGCCTATTAAGAGATTAGTTCCATTTCTTATTAGCGGCAGATAAATAGTGAAGTGTATTCACAGAGCCACGGGGGGAAGTCTCTGCTTGAGTTTGCGAGCAGCATCTGGTCGTCTTTTATTTTTCTGTTTAACATGGTCCTGTAATCTCCCCTGTACTTTTAATGGTCTTAAAGGATGGCCAGTGGTGGCGAACCAGCAAATAGCCATTAAGGGAGAAGTAGATGTGAGGAGTGGGGATTTGAATTATCTATGTGTCATATATTTATACAATCACTTTCTAGTCTCCTGGCGCAAATGGAATAGCACTGAGTGCATACGAGCAACTCTGCAAAGGCACATTGGCACACGCACACACACGCACACACCCACCCACACATACACACACACACACACACACACACACACACACACACACACATACATGCACACACACACACACACACACACACACACACACACACACACACATACACACACAGACACAGACACACATACACACAAACATACACCCGCACACACACGCACACACACAAAACCAACTGACAGCCAAATATATCCGTCTTAATCTGCAAGGAATCCACACCTGAGTAGCTTTTAAACATTTATCTTCCTTCTCTTCGCATCACATCAATCTTTCACCTACTCTGCCCCCTCCCCCCCACACCCTTTTGCTTTATCCAAAGTGTAACATAACAGCATGAGAAAAAAACATGCATGCGCGCACACATCCACGCACACATCCACGCACACATCCACGCAGACCTTTAGAGAGATCATCAGTGTGGGGAGGCTTGTTAGGAGTGTAGCCGATGCGTGGGGGGCTTCAAGACAGTGGAGGGGGGAGGATGAAAGGCAGAGTATAAAGGCTGCTTCGGCTACCGTGGGTTGGGGTACACGTTGCACCCCAACCTTGCTGCGTAGTTCCTGTGTAGTGCCCTGTTCAAACGGTGGGGGGGGGGGGGGGGCGTGGCTATAGATCCCTCTAGGGTATAAACAAGAAACAACATGGCTGCCTGGTGCATCCCTGTGATGTGGCGCCCCACAGTTGTACGGTAAGGAAATGTCTGGCGGAGCAGAGCTGGGAATGCGTCCTGCGGTTAACGATGACTACCAGACCGTCATCAAGGCTTCGTTGAAACAGTGATGGGATGGATTATGAAATGGAATGGTTTTCACATTTTTGAATAGATATGAGTTATTTCCCAGGACTTGCAAGACAATAAATCGTTTTTTACATTTTTTTTATTGCATATCTCTTAGCGTCGTTGTTTTGTATTTCGTATTGTAATTTAATTGCGGGAGCACACTTTTTACAACTGTGAGTTAGAAGAAACCCAATATGTGGCCCAGTCCATGGTTCTATAAAATTACAAAATAAAGCATGGAGTGTAGGCGCAGACACACTTGGGCATCAGAATTATTGAAATCAGCTTTTCTGAAGGCGCCAGACTCGTCTTATTAAACACGGCGCCGAGAACAGACACAGCGTGGCGGAGGGTGGAACATCAAACACTCCGTCGTGCCCTACAACCAGCGCTGAAACTTTGGGACGCCGAAGCGTTTCCGCTAATTAAGTAATTTATTTGATAGGGGTGGGGGTTGGGGTGGGGGCTCACTGACATCACAATAGGCTGGTCTACAATTAAATTATTGCCTTTATACTCGCTGGAGTCAAGGGAGCTGCCATCTGGAATACGTGCACTATGTGTGCCTGGGGCGGAGCACAGCTAATGGTGGTTGGTGTTGCGTGCGGGCTGGCCGCTGTTCGGAGGCGCAGCGCAGCAACAAAGTCTGACGGCGCGTGGCCGTCCCCCCCCCCCCCAGTAAGGTGTCCTCGCGCTCCCCTCCGATGCCCCCTCGCCCCGGGGCTACGCCCCTCCTACCCGGAGAGAGCCCGTCCGTTGCCATGGAGAGCACCAGGTGGGAGGGGAGAGGTGATCCATGCAGCGATAAGCCGTGTCCAGAAAGGTGTGTCCTACCTACAGCCTCTCTGGAAGGAGGTTAATGCAGCGCCGCTCCTCTGGTTTCGTCTCCCCCACTGGGGCCATACCATGGTCCATACCGTGGTCCATACCATGGTCTATCTATACCATGGTCTATACCATGGTCCATACCGTGGTCCATACCATGGTCTATCTATACCATGGTCTATACCATGGTCTATACCATGGTCTATCTATACCATGGTCTATACCATGGTCCATACCGTGGTCCATACCATGGTCTATCTATACCATGGTCCATACCATGGTCTATCTATACCATGGTCTATACCGTGGTCCATACCACGGTATAGACCATGGTATAGATAGACCATGGTATGGACCATGGTATGGACCAGGGTATAGACCATGGTATAGATAGACCATGGTCTATACTATGGTCCATACTGTGGTCCATACCATGGCCTATCTATACCATAG
>JAXIVH010000005.1:7719033-7736533 GCA_036785325.1 Urophycis tenuis | reverse complement strand
CCAACCGTTTTTGACTCCATCTGCATTCCAGCGGATGAAAGTCCTCAGCGCCCTAGCCTGGGGCTACAGACAGCCCGCGGAGCGCCGCCCGCCTACAAATCACCCGCACAGGACAGACGCCGGGGCCGCTCTATTGTTTTTTCCACTCCTAAGCGTCCGAAATTAAACGGCTCACGACAGCGGAGCGACGTTATCGGTTTTTATTTGGAGACGAGCCCCGAGATACACAAAACAAAAGCACGCGAGAAGGTGCTTCAATGGTGAGTCAATGGAAGTGCTGCTTTAACAAAAGGGAACGGGCGGGATGGATTGAGGTTCGCCAGGCCGAGTCTGCTGCACGCTGCCTCCTCTTAATGGCGGGTTATTGATGCAGTCTTCCTCTTTTTGCATTGTTGAATAAAATATGATATGGATTTAATGCTCTGCTTTCCTTTACTTGCGGTCAGAGCTGTCGGCATGTAGGCCATCGCTGAGGGAAAGGTGATGTTTGCTTACCGCACGGCCCTTTTCATTTAAACACAGAGTGGAGGAACCTGTGTATGGAAGTTCAAATAATACACAAAGTACAAAATGGACTCCATCATTTTCATATTCTCTTGATATAACAAAGAGTCATCCCATCGCCGAAGAGGCGAACACGAGGCTAGAGCTAGAGCTAGGCTACTCATTCAGGCTACTGAATGAGAAGACTGTGTCTTTCCAAAACACCAAGGAGGGCAAGGCATTATAGAAGGGTCGTGCTTGAACGAGGGGAGTAGCGAGATGATCACCACGGTCTCGTCCCCTGCAAGGAATTACCTGATCAGAATTACCTGATCAGAATTACCTGGGCAAATGGACTCACAAGACTTCTTACATGAAATAATCATAGTGTTATCAGAGGAAAAAAAACGAGAAAAATACAACAACGGCTTATCACGGTAATGAATCAGTGAAAGTGAAAGCGTGATTACCCTCCCAAGGGCTGCGAGAGGCTGCTGACCCTGTAATGATTTACCAATGTGTATTCGCTCATGCTGCCTGCCCCTCTGAATTGATGAGTGGTTACCTCAGTACAGTATTAGAGGGGGAGGGGGTCTGTTATTAGGAGGGGGAGATGGAAGCCATTACAGGAGCTTCTTATAATGGTGACGGGTGTGTGTGTGTGTGTGTGTGTGTGTGTGTGGTGTGTGTGTGTGTGTGTGTGTGTGTGTGTGTGTGTGTGTGGGGGGGGGGGGGGGGGGGGGGGGGTGGGTCTCAGGGCTGAAGGAGACAGACATTCAATAAGAAGTCACCGAGAGGTTAATTGATTGCATTATTAGAATGAGGTCAAAGGCCACAATATGGGGGAGGTTGGCCTCAAGTGAGCCACGCATTAGTACAAAATCTTGTGTGGTGTGTGTGTGTGTGTGTGTGTGTGTGTGTGCGTGTGTGTGTGTGTGTGTGTGTGTGTGCGTGCACAGGCGTACGTGCACGCATGTGTGAAATCCTGAATGTGAAACGGCGAATTCGAATGTGCCAACGCGGTCATTCTTCAGCGCCTTGCGGAACACCACAGCGACAGCGCCGTGGTTCTTCTGCTCCGCCAAGCCCCTTGCCGTTGTTGCCTCGTGGCAGTGCTGCCCAGTGCAATGCATCGTGGGAAAAAAATCACCGTCAGTGTGACCCCCCCCACGCATTCCCAAGTGTGAGTCTGTGAAGTCCAAACGGCTTCTGCTTGATTTTGGGAGCGCCGCCGTTGAACGGAGCAGCTTGGCGGTTTCCACGGTAACGGCGTACCGCGCCGCCGCTGCGCGTGGTGCACGGCGCTTCCTCGTGAGGCGATCCTCCTCTCCCTAACCTCATTTGGAAACATTTAACCCACTGATAATGTGTTTAACACTGACCTGGCCGGCGGGCGGGGGGTCATTTAACCAGCCACGGGGTCAGAGTTGAAGTGCGGTCCACATGTCCCCCACGTCGGGGGGGGCACGGGCTGACGTGAGGCTGAACCCCCCCCCCCCCCCCCTGATTCGTACTTCACGTCCACGGGCACAGAAGCGTGAATTTAAAAAAAGTGCAGCCGGCGGCGAGACGCGAGCGTTGCTCGTGTTGCCCAGGTTCTCAGTGGCGCCGCGGGTCGACGGGGAAGACGGTCTCACACTGAGAGTGTTCGCGCTGATGGTCGACGGTTCTGAGCATGTGGAACGTCAGGACCGAGGGGGGGGGCGGTGTGTGTGTGTGTGTGTGTGTGTGTGTGTGTGTGTGTGTGTGTGTGTGTGGACCCCATGGCTGCCTCAAGAACAATGGAAGCTGGAATGTGCTGTGTCGACAGTTTGGTCTTTTTGATATGTTAATAGGATAAATGACCGAGTCATACTATGTTAATAATAGCAGCGATGAAGATAAGCACACATAACTGTGACTTTTAAGAACAGCTGTAGTAGTAAAGTGTGTGATGCATTGCTCCCGCACGAATACTCATTTGTGAGCAAGTCATAATCATAAATGTGAGTTATGCATTATGAATAACATCACGACATTGTGGTTTATAAGATCATTCATGAAGTGATTTACAAACTACTCACAACGTCTTCCTGATGCATTAGAAACACGTGATTATGCTGCAATTCGTGATTATTTCGGTGGGTGGAAAGCATTATTTGTGTGTGGACTATTTAAGTGCCGCCAGATAAAGACGGAGAGGCAGGCGAGTACTGGTTATAGCCTGCAAGTAAGCAGCCTTAAGACCCTAAACACCCATTGGACCGCACTCCTTCTCCATTGATTGTCCAATTACTCACCCAATCGTTTGCATCGCACATCGCCCACTCCCAAGTTAATTGGAAACAGATTGTGGGGGAAAAAGTGCTTTGACCCACCAAATATCGCTAATCAATCGCAATCATCACAGGGTCAGAGTGCTTTGTCATCGCCGAGAGATCATCTATTTGAGATGGATTTAGCGTAACCTGGAGTGAGAGGCTGCCTCCGCAGTTATGGGTTCATTCTGTGGACTTTATGGCTGAGAACTGCGGACCTGATGGCTGAGAATGTGCCGGAGGCAGACTGTGATCTCCAGCGCTCATCGGCCAATCTTGAACAAACGTTTCAGAATGATTTCTTTTTTCCTTTTCACCATTAGTCGAACAGATGAGCAAACCGTGAGCAGATACCTGTTGGGATGTTTGAAGTCATGGTTAAAAATGCCAGAAATGTAGATAGGTTATTTCGCTTGCTCATGCGGTGTGTACGTGTGTGTCATATTTCAGTATTCACAGAGAATTCCAGAACACCACCACCACCACCACCACCACGGTAGACTAGCGTCAAGCAGCCTCAACATAATACAAACACAACTGAAACGCTTTCAGAAACAAAATGGCAGCGAGAAGAAGGAAACAAAAGAGCTCAACAAGACTGCAGTGATACGTCGTCTGCTGAGCGAGGCGGATGAAACAAACATCCTAATCTGTGAACGAGGCCACACGTTTGGACAAGACTGCCACAAGGAGACGAAATGTAGCAATAACGTGAACCTCCATCGCTGAAAATAACAACCGCAGCATCAGAACAATTGGTCAGTGGCAGCAACTGCGGCTGTCGAATCAATAACGGAAAAATAACAACAACAACAACAACAACAACAAAAACGATCGAATATTTCTGGCTTTCAAAAAATCCCTATTTGGAGTCTGCGAGACGAGCATGTTTTATGCAGCCTGGCGTTTTATTATAAAACTGTGTTCGCGGAGAATCCCTGCAGGAGTTGAAACATGGTCCTTCTCCCCTCTGCATCTGTATTCTCAACCTCTGCTCTGCCCTCGCTCTCTGGTCTGCTTCGTTTGTGCCTCCTTCGTTTGGTCCTCCTCATTCGGTCCTCAAGTGGCTGCTAGTGTGTGTGTGTGTGTGTGTGTGAGTGTGTGTGTGTGTGTGTGTGTGTGTGTGTGTGTGTGTGTGAGTGCGTGGCTGTGCGCGGTTCTTCTTCCTCCCACTAAACTTCTCCGGGGCTCCTTTCAAACATGACTTCATCCCTTCATGTGACGGCTCCACCATCCCCATTGAAGTCTGTCCGTTCTGATCTCTCTCCATCAATTACTTCCTCGTCACTTACTTCCACAAAGTCCCAATTTTACTCTCCTCTCTCTATTGCTCTCCTCCATTCCCCCCCCCCCCCCCCACCCACCATACCTACCAGTCCTGGCTTGGCGCTCCGTCCCCACCTCGCTGTGCCTTCCATGTGATCCCTCCTTGTTGGGTTCTCGGTGTGAATAATAGATGCGGCGTCTCGGAGCCGCTCCGCCGCAGTTTAGGGACCGGCCGCGGCCCCGGAGACGACATCAATACGGGGCTAAGAGCACAGCTGGAGCCTGAGTAGCGTCTGGCTGCTGCCCACGCGCTCCTCCTTATGGGACGGGGGGGGGGGGGGGGGGGGGGGCAGCGTGCTGCGTGGACTCAAAGCACTCTGAAGGGGGGGGCTGATGTGTGCGTCTGTGTGTGTATATGTAGATGTGTTCTATGGGTAAGGATGCAGAATCGGACGCGCTAGGGCGTGAGAAGGTTCTTTTGTATCTTTATGTAGCGGAGTCAGTGGGTGGGTGAGTAAGGTGTGTTTTTAACTGCCTAAATGGGCTAATTTGGCTTTAATGTGGGTCTCCCACCTACCCACCCAGCGCACCCCACCCACCACACCCCACCCTCACCCATTACTGCAAATTAGACAACTCTTGTTCCTTGTTCGCTGTTAGTTCTCTTTTGTCATTTGCGGTGCCATTAATTCACAAGATTTCACAGATCTGTGGATTTGCGATAATACAAGTGATGCGATTGGCTGAGGCGGGTATGATTAGGAGTGTGACACAATGGGTGGTGATGAGTTCCCGCGTGCGCCCACCGTTCACCGCCCGGCGTTAAATGCAGTATTTAATGAAGTAAATATTAAATTGAACAAAAAAGTGCTGTGTTCAGCCGCTCTGTTTTGTTTTGAATTGAGCCCATTGCTGACGCTGCGTGTGAGTCGAGGTAGGGAGGGGTTTAAGTTTGGAGGAGGAGTCTAAGTGGAGAGGAGTCTAAAAGGGGAGGAGTCTAAGGGGGGAGGAGTCTAATGGGAGAGGAGTGCAGTTCGGGGTCAACAGCAATCAACAGGATGGATGCGACGTGCTGCTGCACATCTGAATGTGTAAACAAAGATAAGCTGTTTCTTTATGCATGCATGCATGCATGCGTGTGTGTGTGTGTGGATGTGGATGTGGTTGTGTGCGCAAATGTGTGCGTACGTGCATGCGCGCGTGTGTGTGGGTGTGTGTGTATGCATGTGTGGTCTGTAAGGATAGAGAAAGGGTGTGTGTGTGTGTGTGTGTGTGTGTGTGTGTGTGTGTGTGTGTGTTTGTGTGTTTGTGTGTGTGTGTGTGTGTGTGTGTTTGTGTGTGTGTAAGTTCCAGCGTGTGTTTCGGCTCGTACGCGAGATTTATACATTATGTACGTACATAATTTCCCGGCTGCATGGGCTTCATGCTCTGATTGCTGCATGTAATGGCTGCGTCTCAAGCCCCTTCGATGCTTCAGCGAGCCTGCTTATCTTCTGCGTGTGGCAACATCCCCCCCCTCGCCCGGCAGCCGCCGTGGTTATTAGGTGAGCCACGCGGGCCCGTTTGTTTGTTCGGTGTGCCGTAACACGTGTCCACGTCTCCTCCACCAGATCGATTACTACGCCCAGAGGGATCTGAAGAGAGGCCTGCAGCTGTTTGGCACGGAGGGGAACGTGGGCCTCACCAACGCCTGGATGATCGTGCAGACGGATGTAAGCTCCCTGCGTGTGTGTGTGTGTGTGTGTAAGTGTGTGTGTGTCGGTGTGTGTGTAAGTGTGTGTGTGTCGGTGTGTGTGTGTGTGTGTGTGTAAGTGTGTGTGTCGGTGTGTGTGTGTGTGTGTGTGTGTGTAAGTGTGTGTGTCGGTGTGTGTGTGTGTGTGTAAGTGTGTGTGTCGGTGTGTGTGTGTGTGTGTGTGTGTGTAATGTGTGTGTCGGTGTGTGTGTGTGTGTGTGTGTCGGTGTGTGTGTGTGTGTGTGTGTGTGTGTGTGTGTTTGTGTCGGTGTGTGTGTATGCCTCGGTGTCTGTGTGTGTTTGTGTGTGTGTGGGAGCAAGAGAGAGAGAGAGAAAGAGGTATAGAGAGAGGCAGCTAGATGGATAGACACATGGACGGAGGTAGAGAGGGAGAGAGAGCGAGAGAGAGTGTTGCGGAGGCATTTGGTTTCGTTCCAGTGTTTTCCTTGTTTTTTCCAGTACCTCGTATTGATCTCCAACGCAGAGACTTTGTGGCGCCAGGGTGGAGGGTCGGGATGTGCGTTCAGATGCCTACAGTTATCCCGGGCTGCTGGCGCAGTCGGAGCTGCCTTGGGTTGGAAGGGTGAGAGTGTGTCCAGGGAGGCGGGGGGGCCGTGTGATGGAGCCGTGGTATGGAGACGGGTGCGGGAACACGGCTGGAGGCCTCGGCCTTCCCTGGAACCCTCTTTGATGTTGTTCAAGATGATACTGCATGATAACTGGATAAACATCTCATAAACCACACGGAACTGTGCGGAGCCTCTTGCTTTTTGGAAAGCACTTTGATGTTTTTGTTTTTTTTATGATATCAAGTGATAATTGAACATTTATCCCATGAACAACATCAAAAATGCAGTACAGTTGACGATAATCAAGACACTTTTTTTTGTGGTGGGTTGGAAAAATTAATTGTCGAGGAAATGTATGCGTTGCTTATTTTTTACAAACAAACCAATTTTGGGGGACAAATCTGAGCTTTTTTGGTTACTTATTTAACACTGAGTAATTTCACTCCTGATCCACAAATGTCACACAGAAAAGTGTGACAGCAGAACAGCTTCTGAATGTCACATTAAAGCCATTAAGGATTACTTTTCCATTATGGCAAATTAAATAAGCTTTTTAAAAAATAATCATAAATTTCAGATGAATCATTTGAATGGAGGCTGGAGGATGCTGTTTGACTGAATATCCACAATGTATTATAACGACTGTGTTTGTGAATCGTACTGTTTAATGGTACATATTTAACAATGCTGCACTGTGAAAAACTAATCAAATATTTGAGATATTTGATATTGTGACGAGATCACTCTTTGCCCTCAGTTTGATTTTTTTTCTTGTAAAAGTTCACCACCAGCCAGCATTCTGGACCGGGAGTCTCAATTCATACCCCAAACACGATAAAATGACAGCATCGATCTGTGTTTCATAAAATGGAGGGTGGGTGAGTTTTCTCAAGTCAATTTGTTTTCCAGTCATGTTGGGCCATTGTTTTGGCCGAGCCCTCTGCTGCCGTTCTGCGATGGTGAAGGTGTGCACATTCACTATTTACCGACATCATCACACCTGAGTGGTCTGAGCTCCGGCACTCCAGTGGCTTCGATCGGTTTGCAGCCAGTCGACTCCATGAAGGACTCCTGTTCCCACCAAACGGCACTTTCTCGAAGGTCCTGGCTGGGTCTCCATTGGCAGGAGGTGTCCTGCAAACCTCTGAGAGCTCATGTAGAAAGCGACCTCGATGAGGGGACCTGCTTCAGAGAGTGAGACAGCCTAACCGGGTTAGCATTACACCCGGAGGACAAAGGTCACGGTCGTCAACTCGTTTGTCACGAGCTGGTCTGTGATTTTCTGTTTATTTCGTGATCTAGTTTAAATCAAATGTTCAAGTGAAAGAACCACGGCAGCGGACAAACAAACCTGATGTTATATTGATGCATTAATGTTAATTATCCATCCATCCATCCATTATCGTGACCGCTTATCCTCTACGAGGGTCGCGGGGGGGCTGGAGCCAATCCCAGCTGCAACGGGCGAGAGGCGGGGTACACCCTGGACAGGTCGCCAGCCTATCACAGGGCTAATGTTAATTATGTTGAATCAAAAGAAAAAATTATATACATCATATATGATATCACATATTATATATGTAGAATATACTACATATATAATATGTGCTTATTTAAAAGATGAGAGGGACCACTTAGGTTGGTGCTGCCCTCATGGGACGTCTCATCGGACCCTGCAGGGACCAGGGGACCACAGGAAGCCCCTCAGGAAACAACATTGGGACCCAGCCCACCGTGCACTACGACTCCTTCCAGCGTTTCTTATCTCTCTCTAGGCGCTAAGGGCGATTTGAATTAGATTCTCGATTCGTTGCCATCTCGCAGCTCACATGCATTGACGTCAAATCAGGGCTTGACGTGTTCCCTTTGTCTCAGATTCCAGTGGGTTCCAGCACACCCGAAGCGAGGTGTGAAGTCTGGCTGGCGTCAACAGAGTTTCCCAAAGCCGTCACAGTCGGGCCCGTCGCAGGCTCCACGCGCCATGCTCCCTGGCTCTCTCTCTTTGATGTGCCCCCGGAATTTCTTTTTTTCTTTCTGTTGAACTGCTCTTTTATACTACTTTATATTACCGAGAAACGACGCTAGGAAAACACAATGTGCAGAAAGGAGATTTTGAAATGGAGAAGTGCAGGGTGATGGGAGTCTGGTGGTGGGTGGTGGTGGTGGTGGAGGTGGTGGTGGGTGGTGGTGGGAGTCTGGCAGTGGCGGTGGTGGTGGGTGGTGGGGGGAGTCTGGTGGTGGTGGAGGTGTTGAAGAGGTGGAGGTGGCGGTGGTGGGTGGTGGTGGTGACAGTGGTGGTGAGGGGGTGGAGGTGGAGGTGGTGGGTGGTGGTGGTGGAGGCGGTGGTGGGTGGTGGTGGGCGTCTGGCAGTAGTTGGTGGTGGTTGGTGGGGGGAGTCTGGTGGTGGTGGAGGTGGTGAGGAGGTGGAGGTGGCGGTGGTGGGTGGTGGTGGTGACAGTGGTGGTGAGGGGGTGGAGGTGGAGGTGGTGGGTGGTGGTGGTGGAGGCGGTGGTGGGTGGTGGTGGGCGTCTGGCAGTGGCGGTGGTGGTGGGTGGTGCGGGAGTCTGGTGGTGGTGGAGGTGGTGAGGAGGTGGAGGTGGCGGTAGTGGGTGGTGGTGGTGGCAGTGGTGGTGAGGGGGTGGAGGTGGAGGAGGTGGGTGGTGGTGGTGGCGGTGGTGGTGAGGAGGTGGAGGTGGCGGTGGTGGGCGGTGGAGGTGACAGTGGTGGTGGTGGGTGATGATGTTGGTTAGGAGGTGGCGGTGGAGTTGGTGGTGGAGGTGACGGAGGTGGCAGCGGTGATGGTGGGCGGTGGGGTACGTGGAGTCTGGGTGACATCAAACGACAGATCCCGACTCCGCAGCTCTTTGGACGTCCTTCACACTCTCAACGTTTTGCTATGACGGTGGCAGCTGGTAGTTAGGTTCCATTAGAATACCATGTTGCCAAGCCCTCTCTCTGGAACGAACGCTTGTCATCTTTGTCAATGGGTGTGTGTGTGTGTGCGTGCGTGCGTGCGTGCGTGCGTGTGTGTGTGTGTGTGTGTATTTAGCCTGTCGTGTGTTTTGGCTGACTGGTGTGTGCTGTGTCCTGTTCCGCAGCGTGTGCTGGAGCTCGCTCCACTTGCAGGCGTGTGATGTCTGAAAGGCATCGGATTCTCATTCCCCCTGGCCGAGTCCCAATCATGACTTCAATTGATGACTTGGGTTGGCAGACACATGCTGATGTGGAAATATAAGCATGCAGAGGACGGTGTGTGTGTGTGTGTGTGTGTGCGCGCGCCCCCGTGTTGGTGTCATGTATAGGTTGAAAAAGTGTGTGATGTGATGGTGAACGGAGGATGTCTGAGCCGTGAACATGACTTTCGCTGGCATTTTGAGTGACATGCACTTTAATCAGTACAAGGGCTGCACACATGTATGCATGGACGTGTGTGTGTGTGTATGTGTGTGTGTGTGTGTCTGTGTGTGTGTGTGTGTGTGTGTGTGTGTGTGTGTGTGTGTGTGTGTGTGTGTATGTGTGTGTCTTTCCCATGATAAGACTCGGCTTGTCTTACTCACCACCACCTGATCATGCATCATGAGTCACAATGTATGTGCCAAGATTACACCTCTGAGCTTTAGGTTCACACGCACAGGGCCGTAGTAAGCATTATTATGTGGGGGGGGGGGGACAGCCCCCCCACACAAACGTGCTCAAAACATTTCACAACGTCACATCATTTCCCTGCATTCCCACGCCCCCTCAGAGATGCCTGAGGCATTCCAGCAGGCCGCTCAAGTCAAGAGACTTGGCAATTACATGTAACGTTTACTTTATACAAATATGAAGTCGACATTACCGCACGCTTTCTTCATGAAAACATTTTATGTCAAGAGTGGAGGGGTGGAGGGGATTTCTAAAATCTAAAAATCCATTTATTCCCCTCCCATCTCCGAAGGGTTGTGCGGCCATGCCCATGCATCGAAGTAACCCATTACGTCCAATTGTGAGTCGCGGCCCGCTGTCTGGTCTGGTCTCGACAGCGTGTATATCATAAGATGGGACTATACGCGAGCGTCACCGTGGATTTATGATTGAGCCGCGTGGCGCGGCGGACGCCCGCCTCTCCTGATGATTTCCCCCCGGTGTCTCTCCCCCCGCTGCAGTTTCGCTGCTGCGGAGTGACCAACCACACAGATTGGTTTGAAGTTTACAACGCCACCCGCGTGCCCGACTCCTGCTGCCTGGAATACAGCGACAACTGCGGCCTGGACAACCCGGGGACGTGGTGGACGGCGGTAAGAACCGGGCTGTGTGTGTTTGTGTGCATGTGTGCAGGGGGTGGGGGGCGGATGTGCACACATTCAGGCGACAAAAATAAAGAAATAAAGAAACTGAAATCGAATGCTTCACAAGGCAGGACCAAAATCTGTCCTCTGTTGGGAATAACGCCATCTAATATGGTTTCTGTTATGAGTATGCGTGCTCGTTACCGGCGGCCACATGCTGTAAATCATTGTCTCGCTGCGTTCACCATTCTGTATAATCTGATACCGCATCATTGCCAATGAGCTGTGTGTGTGTGTGTGTGTGGGGGGGGGGGGGGTTCGACTCCCCAATAGGTGGGGTGGGGGCTTTAGAGTCCCACAGCGGTTCAGAGTGGGTGAGAGTGGAATCGTTGTCAAGCATTAATTCTACGATTGCGCTGACTTTAATCACATTGTCATATTTTTTTTATTTTTTGTACATTTTACCGAATATTTGTCAGGGAGAAACCGTGCTATAATTAGGGAGCCATGCGTGCTGCCGTAGTTATTGGTTTGAAAACCAATTTCACCATGTTGCCTGGAAACAGTTTTACATGCCATTCGTCTCAGTTGCATTTACCATTTATAGTCAACAAAAATGAAAATATCTTTACACTCACACATAGTGACTGTCATCGGTGGTCTGGATGTAAGGTTGCTGGTTCGATCCCCGGGCTCCTCCGAGCTGAGAGCCACGGTGTCCCTGAGCAAGACGGCCAAGTCTTGCTGCTAACAACCAGCAGGCCGTTCGCCTGCATGGTTCACCCGCCATCGCTGTATGAATGGCTGAATGAATGGGTGCATGAATGAATGGGTGAATGGATGGGTGCATGAGTTGGTAAATGAATGGGGGCCTGAATGGGTGCATGCGAGGCACTAATTGTAAAGCGCTTCGAGTGACCGTGGGTCAGAAAAGCACTGTATGAATGTAGTCCAATTACATTTGTGACAATGTATTATATTTGACTACATAATTTAGTACAATCCAATCTCTTGCGGCAGTTAAGTCTTCCTCTCTCTATGTTTAAAAATAAATTATACATACAGCTAGAGTTACAATACTCAGACTGAATAATTAAGACAAGACATGTTGTCACATACAATCTGAGGAGCTCCATGGGCTGCTCATACCGCAGACTGCACAGCATTCAGTCCCCCTGTTGTTTGCCTGTCTGTCTGCCTGTCTGTCTGTCTGTTTGTTTGTTTGATTAATTGGTTGTAACCAAGGCAACAGCCGTTTGGTCCTGGGGCAGTGTCAACATCACAATGGCAAAACAATGATAGCGTTTGCAGAATGCAAATGCATTTTAGGAAATAATGACACAAAGATGAACGGACTTCACATTTGTAAACGTCTCACTTACTCGTCTGTTTTGATTTTTACGCTCCAGAAATATTGAATGATGCATCGGCGGGCGTGTCTATTTGTTTATGAGGTTTTCTGATCCGTGGCAATGGCAGCTTTCTCTTGGCCATGATGTGAGACGTCATACAGCTCAATCCTTGTCTCTTTTAATAGCAACACTGATATATCATTAGTAATCGAATTGATCTAAAAACGTGAGTTTTCGTCGCCATCATTTGAGAGATCCACAGTTAAATGTGCATTCTGATCCGACGTGAAATGACAAATGCCAGAATCACCATTGACAGAAACATTCTTCCACTACACTATGTGTAAAGCCATGCTACAGACCCCACAATTCAGAGAAGAAAGATGTGCAACAGAGATCATCAAGTATCAAGTACCAGCATCCCTGTTCCATCTCCTTTATTGGAACTCTTTCATAACCCTTGCTCTGCCCTCCACCTGTTTACATAAAGCACCACATGTTCCCATTCATCCCGGCCTCGCAGGCTAGGATGTGGGAAGACATCAACAAAGGATATACCTACACTAAGAATAGGCAGTAGATACACAATGTCTGACTGGTGCCGAGGACCAGGACCTGTTCCCGGCAATTCACACGCATTGTAACCTTGGTAGATTAAAGGCCTTTCAAGCCATTCTAGTTCAGGTGCAGAGACTGGGTTGGAAATCGCTGTGTATAAATACGGTGTATGTATTGGATATGTTACTTCTGGTCCCTCATCATCCATTGATGATGTGGTGTTTTAATTCTCAAGTGATTTAACTCGAACCCACGTTAACACCCAAACCCCTAGTCTTTCAAGACTAAGTAATGGGTGGATTGTAGCCAAACTGGTGACAAATGGCCGCTTTAAAAAAACTAAACTAGTCCTTCCAAGAAGCTTACTTTGAGATGTTTATCTCAAATATTTAGTTAGATATTTGTTTTTTTTCCCTGAAACATTATTCAGTGGGTGTGTAGCAGAAACCTCCCTCTGTGTTTGTGTCACGGTTATTTTATGTCAGCGCACTGGAGAAAATGGACACCGACATGCTTTCTGTTTAGCATTCTCAATCAATTCACAGTTGATTTGATGCAAATTAGCAAGATTTACGTTACCTGCAGGTACATCTAAAAATAGACCACAATACGCTCAGTGACTGTATCTGTTACTATGGAGAGAAAAAAACCCACACAAATTGACACCGGGTGCATCACCTGAAGGCGAATTAACTGTAACATCCTTACAAGGTGTCAGAGAATGGTTCTCTTCTGTTTACTTGCAAATGGATGTTTGGTGGGATGATATATGAGAGGCGATATATATATATATGAGAGGCGAATGGTAAAAGACTTATTCTGGAGCATCCCCCTCTCAGCACTTGGGGATGAGAAAACCTGCCACTCATATGATATCTTGTATAGTTTAAGTAAGTTAGAGTACTTTATTGGTCCCTCGGGGGAAATCTGGTTATCAAAACAGCAGGATCATAGCGCAGAGGAATATACATAAATAAGAAAGAAAAAAAGATATAAAGCTTGAATAAAATGAGATAAGATATGCCAAAGTACCTAACAGATGTTTGGAGCCACCGCGTAATAAAAAACGCACAGCGCTCATAATACAGTGTTTCAGCGTTAGTGTTTTTCGAGGAGATTTAACGCAATGTGAAATTGTTCACTTAAAGTCTTAACTGCTCCCCGCCGAAAACCCCGCCCCCCCAGGAGCCGAGCGTCCAATCACCTCCACCTCTGCCGACCGCCGCAGAGGAGCGGGGAAAACAGACGGCCAGACGGGTGCAGAAATCATCCAAGCGCCCGGCCAATATGCTCGGCGGCGCCGCACGTTTCGCGATAAACGCGGCAACATTACCTCCCGAGGTCACCGGCAGCCGCCAGACTTGCTTTCGGGAAAAGCTAACGCCGCCGGTTGTTCAAGACGTAAACGCCGCATTTCTAGGGGGGGGGGGGGGGGGGGGGGAGACGGGCAGACGGGCAGCCATGTTGATGGAAAAAAATCAAATACCACAAGGTCACGATTAATTACCCCCCCCCCCCCCCGACACACACACACAAACACAGCCAGCCCCAGCAGGCAGACAGTGTTATCGATTGAAGTCTTGAGTTCCTGAGCACAGAAGGTCGGGTTGGGTTGGGTGTCGAGGCTCTTGTGGATATTTAAAAACGGCGTGGAGGAAGGAGTAAGACTGGAGGAGCGTTGACAAAGCCCACTTCCCAGCGCCGCGGCGCCGACCCATAATTAGTGTGGTGAGCGACACCCGGGTTTGTTCCACGGCGACACGTCGGCCAGACAGGACTATTAACCTGTGAATATTAATCACGCTCCAGCGTCGGGGGGGGGGGGGAATCGTTCAGCTTAGAAAGGATTTTACAAGTAAATCAATTCATTTAATTCTATTTTTTTGTGAGAAAAAGAAAGGACACCAAATTAAGCCGGTGGGGATGATGTGGGTGGTGGAGGAGGTGGGGGTGATGGGGGCGGTGGGTGAAACCTTGTTCTGGTGACTTGCTTACTGTATTAACAGCAATTAAATGTTTCAGCTTCTTCTGACAAATGTACTTATTGTAAGTCGCTTTGGATAAAAGTGTCTAAATGGCCCAACTGTAAATGTAAATGAGGTGGGGGCGGTGGGGGTGATGGGTGAGGTGGGGGTGAGGTGGGTGAGGTGGGTGAGGAGGGGGGTGAGGTATGGACGGGCAAAAAGAGCATAGCTCCTTTGGAGCCTGAAAATTATTCATGAAATCGTAAATGTCACCTCCACGATATTCTAACACAAAGTATCAGCGTCCAAAGTATATTGACCAAACATTTACAAAACAATTACCTTCACACTGCACTGGAATCTCAAACCCGCTGTTGACGCCTTAACTCAATGTCGTTGATGTTTTTAGCTCCTTTTGTGCGGTGTAGAACGGAATAAATACATTTTTATCGTGGGAAGTGAGGGTTTTTCTTTCCACAAAGTGGTCCTAACAAGAGATGTCACCTTCTCCACCAGCATGATTAGAGGAATGGCAAACTTGAACAATACATTTCTTTCAAATTTGTATTAAGTTGTGTGTGGTACATACAAATAGATGATAGAAGAAAAGCCATTAAACATGCACACATCCAAACCATTTTCATCCCCCCCCCCCCCCCCCCCCCCCCCCCCCACCCACCACACACACACACACCCATCCCTGGAGCCATTCAGCAGGGTGCTGGAAGTCTGGTTTTATGATTTAGAATGGGACATTAGTTTGTTTATGAATAAATAGTAAACAAAAGCGAAAAAAGGAAGGTGAAAGGAAGGTTAAGAAAGTGAGTAAACAACATACACAAAGAGTGTTTACGGCTGAGATCAGAGGAAGGTCAGCAACATAGGAGGAGACAGCCGGGTCAAGACAGTTTGACTTTGGACACATGGGCCCTTTGTGTACGACCTTAAACTGTAACAGACGAGTGACGAGCGCAGATAGACGTTGAATCGACCAGCTGGAAGATTGATCCCCGGCGAACAATACATTTCAATACGTACATTTCATGTCAACTTCGAGGGGAAAAGTACAGTCAGTCAAGTATTGCACCACTTCTCCCTTCCTGAGGTATGACTTTGGAGAGAGTTCAAAAAGTTGCCCATGTTGTACTTGGCAAAATCAATTTACCACCCAGCCCCTTTGGTGCATCACTTATATTGTCAGATTTCCCCTTTCACTATAGAACCCCAAGGCACTTAGGCCACCTTGAGAATATAACTACCTCAGGGCACTCTGTCATGGCGTCCGTTTTCCTACTTTTAAAATACACTTTCCTCTGTTTCTGCCTGTCCGGCGCCATCATTCCTTCTTTTGTAAGGTTTTCAAATGTGCTTAAGACGTTGAAAAGCATTGACAGATCCGGGCCGGAGGTCTGCGCGGCCCACCTGTGCGAGGACTGAAAGCGTGCGAGGGGTGTGACCACAGGGCACCCCCCCCCCCCCGGGGCGTTTCATGTATTTCTCAGGTTGCTGGCTGGTCGGACTTTTTTTTTGTTGTTGCTTTGACCGTGCGTGACCATCTCAGGGTCTGCGTCTGGATGCGTTGGGGAGATGTGTGTGTGCAGGGAGGCAGTAGCTTAGTGGGTAGAGAGCAGGTGGACAGAGCGCTAATCCACTAACCGTAGGGTCGGCGGTTCGATCCCCACTCCTCCAACTGTCCACATGTCGAACCCCACAAATATATGGATTGTAAGTCGCTTTTGGACAAAAGCGTCTGCTAAATGCCCCCTTCACCCTTTATGTGTGTCCTTGTATTCGTCGAATCACATAGGGCTTATCGGTTACGGTCAGAACTAAAAGCCATGCGATTCAGCCTGTTAGGCGAGATGTCAATATATATAGATGTTATGCCTGAGACACTGTAGTGTTTATCATTAGGGGGGCTGCTCAGGGAAAACGTCTACATTGTTTGGAGACGGAGGTATAATAATATTAATAATAATAATAATGGCAACAATGACATTAACCTCCTTAATTAGGCTATATCATTATATGAATAAACCAACCATAGTGAATCAAGCATTGACACACTCTCTCTCTCTCTCTCTCTCTCTCACACACACACACACACACACACACACACACACACTCACACATTGTATTTCGTTGCACACTTCAGCCCGTCGCCACAATTACATCTTAAAACCTGGTGCTTGGAAAAAAACCCAAAACCTCTTAAACCGTTCCTTTTAACAATGTCCGACATGAAAAATGCAATAGCTACTCTTGTTTAAATGAAACGGCCAGCGGTTCCTCAAGCACCGCGCGCACTTTGTACTGCGGCCTGTTTGTTATCCCGCAGTGAGACGGCGGGGATTAGGTTCTCTGGAAGCCTCCCCAGTGAACGCTGGCTCACACCAGGCAGCAGTGAATATCTTGTCTAAGATGGAGCGCAGCGGAGAGAGAGCGTGTCACACCACGTTCTCTGAGCATGATCCCGCGGCTACACAGTGCTCTCCGGCGTCTGCATTACAGATACAAACAATGTATGATGACTCAGCAATGTGTGTGGGCCGGGTTTTGGTTTCATATGTACGTGGGTGTGTGTGTGTGTGTGTGAGAGAGAATGCGTTTGTGTTTGTGTGTGTGTATAAATACAGTATGTGTGTTTGTGTTTGAGCATGCTTGTTTGACCCTGTGTGTGTGTGTGTGTGTGTGAGAGAGAATGCGTTTGTGTGTGTGTGTGTGTGTGTGTGTGAGAGAGAATGCGTTTGTGTGTGTGTGTGTGTGTGTGTGTGTGTGTGTGTATAAATACAGTATGTGTGTTTGTGTTTGACCATGCTTGTTTGACCCTGTGTGTGTGTGTGTGTGTGTGTGTGTGTGTGTGTGTGTGTGTGTGTGAGGAGAATGTGTGTGTGGTGTGTGTGTGTGTGTGTGTATAAATACAGTATGTGTGTTTGTGTTTGAGCATGCTTGTTTGACCCTGTGTGTGTGTGTGTGTGTGTGTGTGTGTGTGTGTGTGTGTGTGAGAGAGA
>JAXIVH010000005.1:7652485-7718833 GCA_036785325.1 Urophycis tenuis | reverse complement strand
GTTTTCCCTCTCGACACAGCCTTGAGAACAGACGCAGTGTTAGTTCAGTTGGGGGCTTCCCGAACTTCCCCAGGCTTTAAAAAATTTTTTTTTTACCTGAATTATTAACTTTAGGCCATTAGGTTTTGGCAACCATGCTTTGGCAACTGTGTTTGTTTTCCGCGTCACCGTAGCGAAGATAACGGCGGGGATATTCCGTGGGGATATTCCGTGCATCTCTGATGCAGTTATATGTATGCTGTCTGTGGCGTCGTCGTGCTGTTCGCTTCAGCTATTTCTTCACTTGCGAATCCGTTCGTTTTAGAGTCAGCGCAACAGGACCGGCGCTTCAAAGGGTCGGTTGGTCGACTGGTTTTGGTGGGAGACACGACTGCACGATTAGCTCCTTACTTGTCAGAAGCCAGCAGAGGTTTCAGGGAACAAATCGACCGCTCGCCTCGCACCAATCAATCCCTATTGACATTTACAAAATGAAAAGACGCGTCATTATGCGCCAAATGATTGTCATAGGCGAAATAACGCCTGTAGATGAAGATGAATTTTGTATATGAATGAATTCTCGATCATTACTTCATTTAGCTTTGTTTGTATTAGACTCAAATTAGAGCTGTCCGCGTTTTGAGAGACCATTTTGAAAGACTCAAATTGAAATTTAATTCAGGACAGACTCAGTTGTGTGTCTGTAGAATGCCGTCATTATTATCTTTCGAACAAGAGCGTGTTGCTAGGTTTTTGGAACGCTCGGAACGCTTCAAGGTTATACTGTCATTTATTGCCAATCAAATGGACCTTTTTGTCATTTACATTGAACCTTTGAATAATTGATTCACGGGGCAAAAAGGAAATCATCTTTACATTTAAAATGCAGCAAACACGGGTTCCAAGCCGACGCGGGACCATTTGGATCTCCTAACGACACGCCCGGACGTAGAACCTTCAACACCAGCTGGGGCCCCCGCCACGGCTCATTACCACAAGCAGGTCACACACATGTGACCCTCAGGATGACTGTTCACTCTGTGATTGATGCTGAACATGTAAAATAGCCGACCCGGGACGTGCGTGGAACTAGAACCTCACGGGGATGTTCGATAGGAACCAAGTGGAACCATAGGCGCGTTCTTTTTGCGTCTAGTCTCGACCATCAAAAAAGTAGATCTACAGGTCTCCCCGAAGCCATGCCGAGGCCAACTCATATGAAATCACATTTCACAATGTCTGGCAACGGTAGACTACTGGGACAAAAATGAGACAGCACCTGCTAAAAAAAATGGAAAGAATGTGTCAACTCACTGAGACCGGGCATGGAATCAGAATAGGGAAATCATATTAACCATCTTAGAATTGATGACAAAGATGTCAATCATACATTGCAACAAAAAAGAATCAATGAGCATCCCCATGGACACAGCATAGCATCGACACTGTAGGCAGCCTGAAACAGACTGACAGACTCCTCCAGAGTGGGAAATACTGCGGGGAACAACTCTACAGTCTATTTGAACCAAGCCAGGTGGTTGGTTTCACTGGGGAATGTTGTACAGTGACTTGGCCTTTTTGAGGGTCACCAACAAAGTTCAGCGTTGTATTCTTGGTTTTATGGGGACAACCGGCCTAAATATAATATTTTATTTTCCTTCTCAGTCAAGCACCAATAAGCTGAATTGTCAACTCCTTTAAACTCTTGCTACCCTCACCTAAACATGACACCCCCGGGGGGACATAAATATAAGAGTCCAACTATAATACTTTTATTCTATCTCTTTCAAGAGTTCTCCGGGTAGCATGGGGTGGTCTAGGGGTTTGTGTATTAACATTTTATGTTACTCATGAATAGGGTGACCAGATTTTCAAAGTCAGGACACCTAGTGTCCGGTACTGAGGTAGTGAATCTTCCCGCATCATGGGTGGTGACCCTTTTCGTTCTCCTCTTCATGCGATGGCTCTTGTGGGCCTCATACATAGACCTACATTGTTAACAGAGTTGAAAAGTTAGCAGGCTTCCTCACATGGTTGCGGCAAAAGTTTAAGAGCTTTTTATTTTTTTTACGTGAACAATCAATCATATGTACCGACTATTTTGGCTTGGCCCAAATTAGTGCAGGGAGGGGGACCATCCCCTGGGAGAGAGCCCATTTTTAAAGCTGCTGTACAGGTAAGAATCGAGAGTGGTTGAGAGTGGTGGTTCAGAGTGGTTGCACAGAAAGAGAGAAAAGCAGAACAGAGCATTATTTTTAAAGCCCTTGTAAAATGCGACTGTAATGATAGTTGTTTGGAGTAGCGAGTCATTTGACAGCACTCATCTAAGAAATACATTTTTAATTGTATTATTAAAAAAACCCCCACAGTCTATGACATTGTCACTTGGAATTACTTTGTTCTCGAAAACGTCAGAGAAACATAACATTTACCTACGTCGGAAAATGGTGTAAAACTTTATCTTATTTTGTCAGAGACTTGGATCGCGACAGTGTGTGCCAAGTTGGCTGGAAATGTAAATTAAATCACAAAAAAAACACAACTACTTCCACCTCTTAAAGGTCACTGTGCAGCATCCCCACAAGGTCCTGAAGACATACGGCACACCCGTGACATTTCATTAGCTTTCCTTTTGTTTTATTATTCACAGACCGAAAATGTGCGGCAACAGTTCCCAATAACACGCATAAACAGATTTATCATGTATTCCTTTTTCCAAGGGTAAAATGCAAACATACACACCATTTCCAAAGCCCCGTAGGTCCCCACATCAACTTATATACACGTCTAAAAAGCATTTTCCTTGTACTTTATGCGCTTGTTTACATGTTCAAGCTGTCAGATTACAGATTTTTATTTTAATGTCAGCTGTTAAAATTCTGTCTTCTCAAGCGTGCTTGGAAAATGTTCTAACGTGTAATATAGGGCGAAGGGAGTTAAATATTTCATGCCGTGTCGGCATGAAATTTTTTTTTTGCCTCAGCCACCCCAAAAAAACCAAAATGAAAACCATACCATCAAAATGAATGCTTCAGGTTCACGGCTGGTAATATCAGAACCATGGCGATGTTCATTCTCCACAAGTGACTCTGGAAAAGAGATTGCTTGGGATCCCTTGCAGCAATCCAAGGCCCCCTCATTTCCTTCGTAAAACTGGATCATCCCTTATTTCATTCAGAAACACACCATCCACCGTCACTCTGACGGTGTTATAGATACAGTCTAATATGGAGGGTTGGATGTTCAGGCAACATGCTAAACTATCCTGTGTGCTAAAGCTAATATGCTAATAACCACAAAGGTGATTTAAAGGATGTCATCATATATTTCACATTAAAGTAACTAGAAATTAGTCCTATGTATTTGTTTCACCCTTTGTCATATGGCCACTCATACGATAAATTATAAATACTTTTCCTACAAAAAAATCTTTCGCTATGGGCGCTGTGCAAGTAGCCCACATCTCCCGGCCTCCCACAGCCACCAGAAGTAGAAAAGAAAAAAAAAGCCAGAGACATGTTTAACGATGTGTGCAAAAGATAAATAACTATTGTCCTGGAGCAACATGTTTTATTTATTTCAACAGTGTAATTAACAAAGCCCGCTGCACTGTGCGCAGTGTGCTTCAACACAGCAGGAGGCTCAGGACCCAGAACCGGAGCCCTATGCCGACACACAGAGCCAGAGAGGCAGAAACAAATGACGTGCCAGGAGAAAATGGGCGCACCCCCCCCCTCCCCCCCCCCCGCCAAACGGAGGCGGGCAGAGTGCACCGGCCGTGTTGCTGTGGCCGGAGCCATTCCGCAAGGGGGCACGGGGACCCGCGTCGGACACGACACAGTTTCTCTGTCTTGCGCCACCACCACCGGCGACAGGGCCGCTCCACTCAAGGATAACCATGCTTAATCAGGGAAAGCACGGCTACACACCTACACCCGAACACCGTCGCCATGGGTTACGCACTCAGGCATAGGAGAGGAGGAGCACAAAGCCATGACTTGGAAAACATTTTCATCTACTTTTTTTTTTCTTACAAAATTGATTTTGCATTTTTAGATTTTGCCCCGGTGGCCAAGAAGGCCAGACACACACACACACACACACACACACACACACACACACACACACACACACACACACACACACACACACACACACACACACACATATATATAAAGATGAGGAATGCAAAATGTGTGTCTTTTTTTCTGGAATAATAACCAGGCTACCTGTCTGCTCTTAAGCCAGACCTTTAATGAGGCTACCACTGCATCCAGCAGTGTGTATATGAATAATGAACTAACACCATGAGAATAATGCATTACAAACAGCTAAGCCTATTTATAATTGTACAGCAGGGAAATCAACAGACAGAGCAGAGACATTTCCTAATTAATTCCATACGTTTTTAGAGAAGCACCATCCAATCAGAATCCCATCAAGGAAACACAGCTAATAATCTAGAAGACTTGACAGTTATTTTTCCCCTGTGCAGACCCCCAGGCTGTCAGAGTACTCTACAGTCAAGTTGTCACTTCACTGTGTCGCCCCCCCCTCCCCCTCCGCGAGCACGCGCGCACACGCACACACGCGCACGAACCAAAAGCGAGCTGGGATCCTGTTTGAGAAATCTCTGGTGTACTTATGGCTTATCTGCTCTGGTGAGGTAGCAAATGTGGCCCACAGCCAGAATTAGCTTGGAATAAATAAACATGAAAATTAGTTCGAAAATTGTCACCGTTAAACTACCACTTAGACGATTCCGTGGCATCTGTTTACACTGATTGAATAACGTGGTGGAGGCGCAAACCGACACATTCTGAAGCTATTTTTCACCCAGCCCTGACCAGAGACCCCAAAGCATAAATTGCATTAAAAAAGCGAACACTCGGGGTTATAGCACCTAGTGGTGAGTATTCATGTATCCACGTAGCTACATATCTAATTTTAGACATCCTACCTGCTCATATATAGCCTACTTGTGTAGTACCCTCCTCTGACCTCTGCAGTGTCCATACATAGTATGGAGATATAGATAGAATCCACGGCAATACAAGACCAGTTCTGTCTTCATCACCATTGACATTTACTGTGTGGAACAAAGGGTCAGTGCCTGCAGTATATAAGTGAAACTTTCATAAAGTTCGCATCATGCATGCGTAGGTTTGTTGTAGACCTGGCGTCCCAACGATACCTGTGGTCCCATAAAATTAGAGACGGAGAAATCAGGCGTTACCGCTAATCAACGCCCCGTGGCCCGTGACATTCGCCTGTCACTGCAAAGTGTTGGCTTTTAACAAAGATCGTTTTCTTGTTTTGTTGCCAGAACCTGTGAGCAACGTGTGAAATCCCCAAAATACACTGAACTGTTAGTGTCTCACTCTGTTAACCGTATCAACAATCGCGGGCCAGATTTTTCTTAACCGCTAGGAACGTGAATGGCACCAGATATTATTATTATTCGGTCGCTTGGTTCCTGATGGGCCATTTAATAACATGTAGTGTGTGACAATGCCCTGTTGACTCCTGATTACTAGGTTAACCGACGTTTAAGCCGTGAATGTTGTTAGTGAGTGTTAGCGCTACAACCCCTCGACGAGGACCGCGGCAGGCTGGATGGAGCGTGAGGTGATGAGCACAACTAGAAGGACTTCATTTTGAGCTTCATTGGCCGAGCTACCCATAAGGAATTTTGCATTATTAGTACTAAGTAGTGTATTTACTTATTTGATTACAGATTTTGTAGGTCTTGCGCAGACAGGCAAATTGGGAGGATAAAGATTTAGGCTGGCTTTGTGAGGCTACATATAAGTTTTCTATTTATATTACCGTATGCTCCTACTCCTGAGACAAGCATCATATTTGTTTTGGATTGTGGTGAGTTTCAGGATTTTAAAAAAAAAAAGGCTACTTGTTTAGGTATTTGCTTGTAGTGAAGCAGTAGTGAAGTGGGAGATTTTTGTTTAGATATAGGATTATGGTTGGATAAATGTGTAGATAAGAGTTGAGAGTTGTAAAGAGAGTGGAAAAGAGTATAAGAGATAAGATTCAGAAAATAAATAACCCCAAATAAACACACATGTGCAGATGACGCCATGTGTGCAACTGTAATATAACTTGACAGGAAGGATTGATTCCCCGAAATGAAGATGAAAACATGCACTCATTGGTCAGAAATGAGCGGCGACCGGTCCGAAATCAAAATGGTCTCATACAGAGGCCGGTCACCCAGAACAGGACCTCACAGCGCATTTCCAACAGCTGACGGATGGCTGTGGTGTTTCCAACAGATTACGCTCAAATGATAGCCCTCTACAGCACCTTTAAGTCGGAAAAGGTTGAAACGATACGTTTCAGTATTAGGCTGGAAATGGCTAACTTTAGCAAGGGGTCTTATGTGGTTAAGGTCAGGAGGAGAACGGGGGCAGTAAAGGGGACCCAGGGGAATTAGTGGGCCAGCTCTGGCCGTGGAGCTCCTGCCCAGAATCTAAAGGGGCCGCAAAAATAGATAAAACCAGCCATGTCCGGCCAAAAAAAACAAGACAAGACATGGGGTGTGCAACAGTGTTATGCGTTAGCTACACCTCGACTGTCGACACACACACGCACACACTCGGAAGATGTATCTGGTCTTTTATCTGCTTTGTCTAGTCAAACCTTGCGGGGATGCTCAGCTGGGTCAGATGAACAAGATACTAAAACTAACAGGACGAGGAGGGCCGTCGCGACGCTGACAGGAACACAGACAAACATCAAAACACTCGCGACAAGAATCGCATGAGCCAACAGACAGCACAGTGGCTGTGCAGCATAGATGGATGACTGGGGGGGGAGGGAATTGCTGCATTCAGGTGAAAAACAATTGACCGCACACCCACTTTGCACGGATCCAGAAGCTGGAATAAGGGGATGCTTGAGGAGACGGTACTAAAGTAACCTTTATTAAAAGAAACATGAAGAAAACGTCACAACAACAAAATAGCTACAAATTTATCACTTTGCTCATTAACGTCTCACACATCTTTCCGGCTCCAGACTTCAATAATAATCTTCGTTGGAAGTCAATCGTTGCATGTCATCCATTTTGGTCAAACAGCGGTGATGAGAACCATCGCGTGTGTGCTTGCTAACCTTATCACTTCTCTTTTGCATGAAGTAGCAAGAGGCATCGACCACTGGCCCAGGGGGTCTCTTGTCAATAAGGATCAATGTCAAGCGGTGCACTATCATGTCGTCACACACTAATTCACACACACACACGCGCGCAGGCGCACACACGCACACACACACACACACACACACACACACACACCTAGACCAATGTGTTCTGCTTTGTTTTGTTTTTGAATGGTAGAATAGAACTACATTTCCCATGTAGCACTAGAGAAGATGCCACTACGGGAGTATGCGGC
The DNA here is from genome assembly GCA_036785325.1 of Urophycis tenuis. NCBI lineage: Eukaryota > Metazoa > Chordata > Actinopteri > Gadiformes > Phycidae > Urophycis > Urophycis tenuis. Next base: position 7,711,442 of record JAXIVH010000005.1, on the reverse strand, counting down.
GCCATCAGGGGCTCCCACAAGGTGACTGATCATTGAAGTCTGAAGGACGGACATGCACACACAGTTTATTTATAATTATATACAAAACCGCAGTTTCCAAAATCCAACCCCCCTGCCCCCGCCCCCCCCCCTCCCTGCCCCAAAATACTCCCCCTTTAACTTTGCTTCTGGTGGCGACCAGTGGCGGACCCTAATGGATCCTGGTCAGCTCCTCCACGATCTTGATCACCTCGTCCACTGTGGCTTCACGCTTCATGCCGCTGCCGTCGTCGATCTGAAACGCACACGCGCGCACGCATGCACACACGCACACACACACACACACAGACACACACACAGACACAGACACACACACACGGGGTATCAGCACCACGTCCACAGAGCCCTTATCTCCCCCTGTCCTCTCCCATCCACATCCCCGCAGTACAAAACGCGGGGGTTTGCCGAGGTAAAACATTGTTTTTCCTCCCCCCCACTGATCCGAAGCCAGCATCTGCACGCACGAAAGGTAAATGTGAGCCGCGAAATGTTTGACTAGCTGCAGAACGGGGGGGGGGGGGGGGGGAATGGAAAGTGTGACTACGTGACGAGGGTCGTTTTTTCCATGGTGTGACTGGCTAGAGGCTCGACGGCGGACGATGGCGCTGCATCGGTGTTGTAACGGCAAAACGTTCCTAATTAGAAAACCAATTAAAAAAAAAGAAGCATATATCCATCCATCCATCTGCCTGTGTACACACACACACACACACGTCGTCGCAGAGAGAAATCACGCCGACTTAAATTGACATGCAGTGTAAAATCCCGCCATTAGCGCGGCGTGCGTGCGGGCGCCGGCGTGCTCATCAGGAAAGAGCCGCGGTAAAAAGGTCAGCGTCTCCCAGGCACAGCCTCCCGGCTGACATTTTGCGAGCTCCCCTTAACACGCCTCGCACGCCCACGCGCACGCCGCTTTCCAGCACCCTCGCCCGTACAAGCAGGCTGACATTAGACGGAAAACGCCGGCCCGCCGAGCGGTTGAGTAAAACATTTCGGAGACCGGGGGTTGGGGGGGGTGGGGTTGGGGGGGGTGGGGGACGCGTGGGGTTGGGGGAGGTGCTCTACAGATGCTCTCTGTAACACAGGAACCCCTATCGCGCTTCTATCCCAAACAACTGCAGGACTGCTATGCGGCTAACCTCTCTGGTTCGATGGCAAAGGAGGGATTTATTTCCTCCTCGTGTTTATCGCCTCACGTTGCAGTCAGAAGGACTTTTTTGTATCCCCCCCCCCCCACCCCCATTTCTTCAGTTTTTCAAACGTTTGTCATAATACAAGTATTTCCAACGCCGGAGGCCATTTTAGGTTGTTGTTTTTTTTTGCGGAACCTTGGTCTTGGTTAGTCAGCTTGAGGGACGCAGCGGGAATGTCTCTGGGGGGTATCACGTTGTCGCGCAACACACACACACAAAAAAAGGACAACGGGATGTTCTCCCCGTGTTTATCTGCAGGTTTTACCAACTCCATCATCCCCCCGTTTATTGTCTCATCAGAGGATAACACGCCGCGATGGGTGCGTGAGGAATACAAGCCTTTTCCTTGGCGATGGGCTTTTCCGACACTCGAGTCGTAAAAGAGATAAAGTTGCCTCCAGGACGGTGCGGGCGCGCGGAGATATCAAACTTCTGCCACATTACAGGCGTTTTCTGTCAAACGAGAGGTGATTTGTTTGCAGCGATCCTTGCTGTGATGTTAAAATGGATGATATGGAGGATGAGGATGATGATGATGATGATGATGATGATGATGCAAAATGCTTGCCTCGTGAGACCGACCCAATCTCACGGGTTCACATCCCGCTACGCTCTGCAAATCGGGCCCGGCCTTGATCCCGTTGAAACCCTTTTCCACAGATGTAAAAATGCTCCCCGACCAATCAGGGACAGGAGGATGGGTGTTGGTTGCGCCCAAGGAAAGTCCATCATTTAGTCTATCCAAAATAAACTAAATAATGATAAATGAGGCCATCCTTAAAAATATTCTGGTTTGCCGTAACCCGACCGACCCTGTCAATTTAGTACCGACCCAGATATATTTTTTTTTCCCCTTCGAGTCCAACCGACTTGCCGGTTGTAAACTTAAGTTAAGACAGACCGTTTGTTTTTACTCTTCAAACAACTAATGCAACTACAATAAAACCCTATTAATTATATTTTAGTGAGTATCGCAAATACAAATTGCCTACATACACACGTAGGCTACGTTCTTTCTTTTATATTCGCTTCATTTCATCAATGGTTTGTGCTTGTCTGTTATGATGGCTGCGGCTGCATTAAAGAAAATGTTCGCAGTCACTGTTCAAAGTTATACAGGTTCAGGCACCGTAGCAATAGGTCCTACATAAAAGAATGCATTGAAATATCTCGACACCGCTATAACGTGATGTGTCGACTGATGTCAAGGAGACCACTAAACTTTTACGGGTTGGAGACGCAGTCAGTGACGTCACAATATGCAAATTTGTTTAAATTTATACCGACGTATTCACTGTGACCAAAATGTACTTTTTTTTTTTACTTAAAATTTTGAACAAAAAAAATATAGACCTACCTACCAACCCTTTTTTTTATTTTTTCAGGTTGTTACTGTAAACAGAAATATTTTTAAGGATGGCCTGATGATGATAATTACAAAAATGATGCTAAAATCCATCTTTCAAATGGATTCACAAAGAGTGAAGAGACCACAAGCTCCGCTCCAACAGGCTGGGTATTTTGGACCAACGGAATGCCACAAAATCAATACTGCGGAGGCAAGGCCAGGCCAGACTGACCTTCACCCTCACCTCCGTGAAACGCAAACGCGAAACTCCTGCCAGTGTCACCAGGCTACAAAAAAAGAAACCACACACACCTGAACGTGAGCGCGTGTGTGTGTTGTACTGCGCCCCCCCCCCCCCCCCTCGCCCTCCTCACCTGCAGAGTATTGACCACTTCCTGCATCTTGGCGCGGCCCAGGTCCAGGAAGCTCTCAATCAGGTCCCCGTCGATGAACCCCGTGGCCTGCTCAGTCTTGCGCTCCGTGTGGAACGATCTCCAGGTGGTGCAGAGTCAAGGGAACCAGCATGCAGCACGTGGGCCATGTGGGGCGAGGGAACGTGCACACGAGGAATGCATATATTCATGCATGCATTCATATGCAGACATACATGCAGGCATTTATATACATACATGCATGCATGCATTTATATACATACATACATGCATGCATGCAGAAAACCCGTTTACCGTGACCATTAAGTCATTTAATTTCTGTTCCACAGCGACTTTCAGTGAATTCAGTCACATTCAGGTGCAGGTATTCAGGTGAGGCTGTGTTTCAGCTTGGAGTCCACCACCCTATGCCATGACGCCGGCCTCTACCTTAATAAATTACTGTACCATTTCGTCTTTGAAGTGATGTTTACGTTGTTTGAAAGTAAAAGGGTAAAGGGGGCATTGAGCAGACGCCTTCGTCCAAAAGTGACTTACAGTCAGTACATTTGTGGGGTTCGACGTGTGAAAGTCTGCCTCCCTTTTGGGGACTGGGCACCCATAAAAATCTGAACAATCAGCAAATCACCCATGCTGTTCTGGGAACGTATCCTCCGAAGGCCCAAATGTTTAGTTTATATTAAAAAAAAAATAAAAAAATGGTGGCAACTAAAATATATATAAGCACTATATAATAGAAATAGGTCGCCATAGGCACCAGTGTCAGTGTCTGCGGCACTCTGCCGAGAGGCAGCGCGTGTCACCGCGGCTCTTGTGGGCTGGCGTCATGTCTTTGACGAGGCTGCGGCTGCCTCACACAAGCCATTTCACGCATGAGACCCTGGGACCAGGTGTTCCGGCACACGCACGCACACACACACACACACACACACTCACAAACTCAGGAAAAATAAAACAGGGACTGCCAGAGTCACGCGTGACTTCTGCAGACGCTACGAGACAATCGAGTTTGCGAGAGAGTGTGTGAGTGTGTGTCTGAGTGAGAGACAGACACACAACGAGAGAGAGCTAGAGCAAAAGCGAGAAGGCGATGTGAAGGATATAAGCTGTGTTCAATCTTGCCCACACTCTTGATGACCTTGTTGAGGCGGTTCTGCAGATCCAGCAGGAGGCTGTACCAGCTCTCCGACAGGGACGTCACCAGGCCTGAGAGAGCGAGAGAGAGAGACAGAGAGACAGAGAGACAGAGAGAGAGAGAGAGATGATGATAAAGCATTACCACGCCAAATAACATCTTTCATTAAAACAATCCCTCATTTAAATCTCCTGACAGTCTTAAGAGGACTCCTGTCCGTCATGTCCTGCCGTGTAAAGCAGTGTGTTATTGGACATTCTGTCCCCATCTGTTATTACAGCCAGTCAGTCACACCGCCTCCCACAAGCCTTTCAACACACACAAGGTTGCATCTATTCAAACAGAGAGGCATTTCTACTGCTTCCATTTGCTCTCTCCCTCCCTCCCTCTCTCTCTCTCTCTCTCTCTCTCTCTCTCTCTCTCTCATCCAGTGAGGAAACGCACACCATGGCAACACTGCTGGTTACCACCAACGCGTCGAAGACTAACTAGTCTTCTTCGACAGACAATCCCCCCCCACCCCCCCACCCCCACTCCACCCCCACCCTCCCTAGTCCAGTTTATATGAAAATGTCAAACACAAAAAGACATTTCTTTTCCTTTCGCTGCGCCAACATAATCCGATGCTGAATGTCACAACACACGAGGCCATCGTCGCGTCCCGACCGCTTCGCCCCAACGCCAAAACCCCGGGACGACAGAGGGGAGACGCGGCCATTTAATACATATTGAATGGCCCGCTGTATATTGAATGGGGGAGATCCCTGCTGATTCCCCATTCAGGCACATTACTTTATAACCATCAGGGCTCCTCCGGCGCCGCTGCACGCCTCCCCCAGATGAGCCTGCAGGGGCTTCTCTCTCCTTTAGTTACCAGAGCCCGCTCTGAGCAGGAGCCGTCTGGACGGGCAGACTCGCTCTGGGGGGAGGTGGGGGGGGGGGGACGCCGGCGGCTCCCGCGTGGATTCCAAATGACACGCCGATGTTTTCTTGGAGCCGTCGAGAGACGGACGGCGCTCGTTTGGCCTCGCTCAATATTGCCGGGGCTCGCTTGCTCACTCGCTCGCCGGCAAATTCGGAAGAGGGAAAAAAAAAAAAAAAAAAAAGAATAAAAATGAAATGCTAAAATAGCCGTGACCGCTCGCTATTCAATCACGTCGGCGTTTGCAGACAGCGGTGGCGGGAGACGAGACCAGAGGAAGAAAGTGGCAGGGAAAAAAAAAACACAAAACACTCCCCAAAAAGCTCATTGCCAAGGCGTTACGGGTTCCTCCTCCTCCTCTTCCTCCACCACCCCCTCCTCCTACTCCCCCCTGATCATCCTCTTCCTCCCCCACCTCCTTCATCATCCTTCTCCCCCCCCTTTATCATCCTCCTCCCCCCTCCTCTAATAGCAGCAGGAGTGGCTGGAGGGTCATGGAGGAGGCCGGCGAGGTGCATTATTCTTCATTAAGAGGCGGGTTCGGCCCGACCCGCTCAAAGTGCTCGCTGAAGTGTGCCGCAACTCGAGGGGGGGAGGGGGGTGAGGTGGGAGTGAGGGGGGAGGGGGGTGAGGTGGGTGGTCTCTTTCCGGGACATACTTCCCTGAGAGGCTTTTCAGAGCAGAGGTAATGTTCTCCAGGACCGTCTCCGGACGTCCTTAATTTGGTGCCCCTTCCGGTGGTTTGGCAGCGAGATGCGCGTTGTTGTTTTTTTTAAATGGCGGCAGATGAGCTATGGTGTTATTATAATTGGCCCGGCCGTGTCCAGGTTCTTCTCGCATTTAATAATGCATACACATTTCAGGAGGGGGAGGCCATGTTGTTTTTTGTTGTTGTTTTTTTTGGGGGGGGGGGGGTTGAGGGGGTAATACTGGAGGGTCATTCCGGTTGACGGACTGGAATGCAGAGTCACTTCCTGTGTCCGGTTGTTAATACAGTAGCGCGATACATACAATAATCGTTATACATAATTGTTATCGTGGTTGGGTTTTATTTGGCCCGGCTGAGATTACAAGTTCTAGACGGAGACAAACGGGAACCACGGGCAGAAGAGCGAGATGACACACACGCGTGCGTGCGATGATAATAACGTGGTAAAAAAAACAGACATCAGCAGAATCACTTGTGTGGCGCTACTGTTGCAGGTCTCCTCCGAGACGCAGCGAGGGACTTTCTACTCAATAGACCCCGAGGACTCGGTGGTACCGCCAGTCTCTCAAGACTTCACAGCTCCCTCCTTCATAGCTACCACCGCCACGCAGAGAGAGGGAGAGAGACACAGAGAGAGAGAGAGAGAGAGAGAGAGAGAGAGAGAGAGAGAGAGAGAGAGAGAGAGAGAGAGAGAGAGAGAGAAAAAGAACAAGAGAGAGATGGAGAACGAGATAAAGGGAGAGCGAGACAGAGAGATAGATAAAAAGAGAATGAGAGATAGAGAGAGAGAACGAGAGTGAGAGAACTAGAGATAAAAAGAGAGAGGGGGAGAGAGAGATAGAAAGCGAGAGAGAAAGATAAAAGAGAACGAGAGAGAGAACTAGAGATAAAATGAGAGAGGGGGAGAGAGATAGAAAGCGAGAAAGAGAACACGAGAGAGCGGGAGAGAGAAAAAGAGAGAATGAGAGAAAACGAGCAAGCGCGACAGAGAGAGAGAGACCGAGAGCACATGGGTGACGCCGCCCCCCCCCCACGTACCTATCATGCCGTTGACGGTGCCGAACAGCACGGAGCCCTGGGTGGGCGTGGAGCTCTCCCCCAGGTTCTGCAGCACCAGCGAGCCGTGGGAGAAGACGTTGACAAACTCCCCCAGGTGGAAGACGCCCACCTCCTGCAGATGCTGCCTCTCCTCATCCGTGGTGGCCGCGCTGCGGGCGACCGTGACAACGGTGGCATCGTCGAGGAGATGGGGAGAGACAGGGCAGGGGAGTGAGGGGGGGGGGAGACAGAGGGGAGAGAGGTAAGATAAAGGCGAAGGCGACAGAAAGAACGACGCAGACACACAGAACAACCTCGAGGAGAACCGGCGGCGGGGGGGTATCACATGACACGCACTGCGCCGGGCGAGTCAGACCGCAGATAAAGAAAGCAAAGATGAGAAATTTCTCAGGGGGGCCGAGGCCGATCGATGGGGGGGGGGCGGGGGGAGAGACAAAGGTCAAACCGGACCCACGCAACAGATAGAGGAAGTCCGTCAAAATGTAGAGATAAAGGTCAAAGGAATACAGTGAGTACAGCTGACACATTAGGGGGCTAACAGGAGCTGACAGCGGCCTCCACTGCCAGCCTGCAAGCCAGCTAGCCAGCCATCCACTAAGCCATCCAGTTAACCAGCCTGCCAGTCAGCCAGCCAGTTAGCCAGCCTGCCAGCCAGCCTGCCAGTAAGCCAGCCAGTTAGCCATCCAGTTAGCCAGCCTGCCAGTCAGCCAGCCTGCCAGTTAGCCATCCAGTTAGCCAGCCTGTCAGTCAGCCAGCCTGTCAGTTAGCCATCCAGTTAGCCAGCCTGCCAGTCAGCCAGCCAGTTAGCCAGCCTGCCAGTCAGCCATCCAGTTAGCCATCCAGTTAGCCAGCCTGTCAATTAGCCATCCAGTTAGCCAGCCTGCCAGTCCGCCATCCAGTTAGCCAGCCTGCCAGTCAGCCAGCCAGCCAGTTAGCCCGGCCCTGACCAGACGCTTACCCCCCCGCCCCCACCACACACACACACAGCGTAGACATGACTGTAGGGGCTGACAGGGAAATAAACGAGCGAGGCCACAACAGCTAAGGAGCCAATTAGTGCCGAGGCAAGGCTTCTAACAACAACTCCAGGGGAGAAGAGGAGACGAGGACGGAGGAAGGAAGGAAGGAAGGAAGGAAGGAAGGAAGGAAGGAGGCGCCGGTTAAACAAGCGCCACACAACACAGGCTGCCACACCACTGCTGCTTGAGCACACGCTGTCTCCCCTCCCCTCCCCTCCCCCCCCACCCCCACCCCCCAGAAAAACGCAGTGTTTTTCAGCTTGATGTCACGTCGGGTAAGACTGTTCGGGGACGGCGAGCGGCTCAGAGGCGGCGCGAGGCGGCGCGAGGCGGGAACAAAGCGGGCGCCGTATTTGCGTAATGTGACATTTCCAAGTAAAACGGGTAATTAGTGTGCAATGGGACGTGGGCGGTGGGTGAGGTGATCCTTCAGGATTTAATTGGATGGCGTTAAAGTGACAGAACACACCAGCCACGGCCGCGTGGCAGCCCTTTTGTAGGCTCGGCGGGCGTGCGAGGGGAGAGCGGGAGAGCGACAGCGATAGCGCTAGAGAGAGAGAGAGAGAGAGAGAGAGCGATGGCGAGAGAGAGCGATAGCGCACGCAGCGCGCGAGAGAGAGAATGAGAGAGCGATAACGCGCAAGAGAGAGAGGGAGGGAGAAAAGAAGGTGAACAACACAAATGTGTCGAGTGAGCGAGAACATGGCGGAAAAAAGGGGGAGGCGGGGGGTATTCTGTCGTGACGTTGTGTTTATTCAGAGTCATCGTCTCTCAGAATCAAACCCACAAGGGTGACCCCGGACACACGTCTCTGGGGGCTCGGAGCTTCACTGGCGTTTGGGGGGATGTTTTGGATGTACTTCCCACTCGCTTGAAAGCGTTGGGTTTAGTTGCGCCGGCTGGAGAACAAAGCGCACCCCCGAGGTCCTCAGCAGCCAAAACAGGATGAGGACAGATTTAAGGAACACTGCTGCACTCCGCTCAGCACATTTTTATTTCATGAGGTTCATCCTTGATGTCGCCATTTCAGTCTTGTGGCGTGTGTGTGTGTGTGTGTGTGTGTGTGTGTGTGTGTGTGTGTGTGTGTGTGTGTGTGTGTGTGTGTGTGTGTGTGTGTGTGTGTGTTGTTGGCGCTTCCTCACCTGTCCTTCTGACACACAAACAGGTTGAAGGCGTTCTCGGCCCCCAGGAAGTTGTCATCGTCCAGGATCTCCACGGCGCTCATCCAATTGGGATTAAAGTCACGGGCAATCTGGGAGAGAGAGAGAGAGGTAGAGTATATGAGAGAGAGAGAGGTAGAGTATATGAGAGAGAGAGAGGTAGAGTATATGAGAGAGAGATAGAGAGAGAGAGAGGTAGAGTATATGAGAGAGAGAGAGAGAGAGAGAGAGAGAGAGAGGTAGAGTATGAGAGAGAGAAAGCAAGAGCGAGAGAGGTAGAGTATGAGAGCAAGAGCGAGAGAGAGAAAAAGAAAGAGCGAGAGCGAGAGCGAGAGAAAGAGAGAGAGCGAGAGAGATGTAAGTAGTTATAACGAGGGACATGTAAAGTGAGGCAGAGAGAGATAGAGAATGGTAGAGAGAGGGGTTTGTAGAGTTATCGGCAGAGGAAGATGCAGAGAGAGTGTAAATGAGCCATGAGGCTGATAAAGCCCTCCACCTGCAGGTGTTGGAACACCACGGCTAGTATACATTACAAACAGCCACGTTATCAGTGTCCACTTCCCCTCCACTCCACACTACTACTACTACTACTTTTGGAAGCACTAGGCTGTACATAAAGCTAGTGGCGGCAAGTGCTGAAAGATTGAACACCAGGCAGAGTTTATACTCGATGTTGCTATTTCCGTCTTGCGCCAACAGTGCGTGTGTGTTTTTGTGTGTTTTGAGTGTGTGTGTGTGTCTCTCTCTCTCTCTTCTGGATACAAGGCTTGGCGGATGTTTGGCTGTTTGTGTTACCTTACCTCCTGGCACACAAACAACGTTGAAAGCATTGAAAGTTACCCGAGAGTTTCTCTGCATTAGCCATTCCACCCATTCAGCAGGGCTCTGTGCTCGACTTCACACCCACCAGGGCTACTGTGCTTTCTGCACAGCGCTCGGTGGGCACTGGGAAAAGACCCAAGCGCATGGCGGAGTGCGCTCGGATCTCCCTCAACTAGCTTGTGGAAATGCACTCATTTAGGCTGGGAATGCTTTGTGCCTGGTTTAAATCCCTAAAGGCCTCCCGTGACATCATAATAATGGCATTTTAGTAATTAATAGGCGTAATAGGCTTACAGCACATTACAGCGCAATAGAAAGAAATTCTTCAATCAATGCAAATGCAATGCAAAGTATATATATATATATATATATATATATATACATACACACCCAAAATTACAACATGTATGGACATGGCACGACGGAGAGGCAAACAGCCAGTTCGTGCCAAAGCGGGCTCATCTGTTTGGCTCTCCCCAGCTTGGTGAATGAGCTGGACTCGGCGTGTTGTGGGCGCACGTGTCTCAGGGTTCACTTTGCTCATCACTCCCACTGCAATCAATAGCATGGGGGGGGGGGGGGGGGGGGGGGGGGCTACCAGATATGTCGACTAAAATGAGCTTTAAGGAAAATAAACAGATCGATAGGACGGGAAAAGCCAGCTGCGGATTTTTGTGATGTGAACGTCACACGTTCATTTTACCACGTCGGCGTGTGGCAATGAGTGAGTGTTTCACTCGAAATGAAGGTGTGAACAACACTGCCTGATGGATGCAGACCTGGAAAGTAAGTTTCACAGAACACCTGCACGCACGTTGCTGTGGTTATGTTACCAGCGTTGCCCGCATTACAGAGTGTTTGGATGCGCCACAGGTGGGATTCTGTTCTACATTTCATCAATGTCAATTTGCCATTCTACTTATTATTATCTGCATGTGTTGAACTGAAAACGCTCAGCGATCGCAGGGTCGCCCCACCGGGTGCTAGTTTGCCAGCGGTGGCAATCCCGATCAATTACATGCATAAAAATAAAAATAAGAGGATGTGGCAAGTGTGTGTGTGTGTGGGGGGTAACTGTTTTAATAAAGAAGGGTTTTAATAATGAAAGTAGTTAGCAGTTATTACCGACGGCAAGAGGTACCGAAAGGCCCTATCTACTAATAACAACAACGGGTTGGTAATTTAATAAGCGTGAACAGAAACAGGAAGCGATGCCTTTTCCTTTTCCTCCTCATCCAACTGTAGCGCCTGTGGGATTTCCCAATTCTCCAATTTCATCAGAAACTGTGGCGTGTTCGAACCCACCATTTGTTCGCCTGTACTCTGGAAGCCGGGTATCTTTGGGAACTTTTAGGCTAGCTTAACGTTGTTCTGCAGTGCTGGGCTCCACTGACTCAAACTCACGAGATTCGCACTGCGAATTTCTTTTTCTGTTTTTTTTAACTGTGTTAATGGTAACTGTGGTTTTCTGTTTTCTCAGGCAGTACGAGGCACTCACGCGCACGCACATGCACGCACGCACACACACACGCACGCACGCAATACATGTGCAAGAACACACATGCGCGCACACACAGGGACACAGACACATACGCAAACACACTTGCGTGCGTGGACACATACACATAAACGATACACACACAGGCAAGCGCGCACACACACACCCACCCACACACAAACACACACACACACACACGATAGATAAACAAGAACACACATGTACACACACACACACACACACACACACACACACACACCCACCTCTTCAAAGTTGCCCTCCATGGGTTTGTAGGCCAGCAGCAGCACAGACCTCATCAGGTCCCCCACCAGGATGAAGTCCCCCTTGGTCTTCAGGTAGAGCGCCATGATGTTGTTGTAGTGGTTGCACTCGGTGCGCAGCTCCTTCTCCGCCGTCCACTCGTACAGACGCACCTGGAGGGGTTGGGTGGGGGGGGGGGGGGGGGGGCACAGCAGGAGGCGCGCTGAGAACAGTCGGGGGTCCCGTGCCGACCCGGACTCCCCCTTGCCCGCCCCCTTCCCGACCGCCTGCCGGGCGCCGTGTGGACGGACGATAGCCAAGGACTCGCTGGGAGTCGAGGAGGCAGGGGTCGCTCCGGGGGGACAACACAACACACGGCGCCCGCTCGGCTGTCCTGCTTATGCTGTGGAGCCTATGATGCAACCTGTGTGTGTGTGTGTGTGTGCTTGTGTGTGTGTGTGTGTGTGTGTGTGTGTGTGTGTGTGTGTGTGTGTGTGTGTGTGTGTGTGTGTGTGTGTGTGTGTGTGTGTGTGTGTGTGTGTGTGCGCGTGTGTGCTTGTGTGTGTGTGTGTATTTGTGCTTGTGTGGGTGTGCTTGTGTGTGTGTGTGTGTGTGTGTGTGTGTGTCCATACACGACTCATTTCATCCAGATGCTGCATAATGCCCCCCGTGAGTTATTCTTTTTGGTCGGACGTCCTATTTAAAAAATGCCTCGTATAAATAACGAACACTGAAGCAAGTGAATAAATCTAATCAACACCAGCTGCAACACCGTGACAGGAAAGCGTGTGCATGTGTGTGTGTGCGTGTAATGGCGTGGGTAATGGGTGTGTGTGTGTGTTCCATGGTGGATGCTCCATCAACAGCACCCTGTGTGAACAAATAGAAATACAAACAAATGCCCCCCCCCTCCAAACCTTCAAGGCGCCTCGGTCTTAATTGAGAGTCGATCAATTGCAAAAGAAAATAACAAAAGGGGGCTGTGTCGGGCGAGGGGCGATTCGGGACACTCCCCAGACCTTTCATAAGCGGGGAGACAGCGTGTCAGAGCGACAGGCTACGCTGTGAATCCGCTCGTTTCCACTACGTTACGGAGCAGGCCGTCGCTAACATAAGAAAATCCATGAAAATGTTGAACCCCTGCAGCCATTTTAAACGGCCACCCTGCTATCGTAATGACTCATCCTCCTTCAGCCCCCCCCCCCACCCCAAATAAAACCTGTTGGAACGTGTTCGGCTGCCGGAGAGACACCGTGAGCACTGGACTATGTTATGCCGTGATGGCGGTACACTGGCGTTCAGCCGAGATTCGAGTTTGAGGCGGGCCGCGTTGGGACGCGACCACCGCCGCAGAAGCCGCACTGGGGGGTAATTCTGCTGGCGTGCAGCGGCGCGCTCTCAGTCAACAGACTTCACGGGAATGAAATCGTTGGCAGAGCCGGCGACGGCGTCTTGCGTTCGTTTTTGTTTTTCCATTTGATGCCGGGGGTCGCGGACCTCGCCGGCGCTTTAAAAAACAATTTGCGGCACTCAATCAAAAAAAAAAAATCAAATAAGACAAATGCTTAAAAAAGCCCCCCCCCCCCCCCCCCCCCCCTTCCAAAAAAAAGGTTTACAGTTGGACAATTGTTAAGTCTCTTTTTTCATTTATATGGAAATGAACAGTGACACGCCTCAAAACAGACAAGCCAGACATTAGAGAGCGTGACTGACAAGGGGACGTGGATGTTTACAGAAAAATATTCTACCCATTTGTTCTGCCACTACTCTCTTCCTCCTCCTCCACGCACATACACACACACAGGCATGAACACACGCATGAACACACGCACGCCCACGCACACGTAGGACATGTTGAAATCACTGTGTGTGGCGACCTCAAAATGGGGAAAACAATATTATTCGGTGGCAATCCCATCTCATTGGGGCTTATGAGGTTTCAGCTGCGGAGGCGGCGATGGCTTTTCCTCATCGACTCACGGGGGGCAACGCGTGAGCTGCATAGGATTTGTATATAAGGGGGCGTGTGCTTCTGCTGATGTGCCACGCGGGTCCAACCGAAATTGGGTGTGCATGATACAAACTGTTTAACAAACAGCCACACAGCTGCAGCTAACGCGCTAATAATGAATCCGCCCGTTAATCCGCTGCCACGCGGCTACAGAGATTGTGGACGAAATGAACACAGAATGGCTCGAAAACTCGCCGTGACGGCGACCCGCGGTTGCATCACGGGTCTTGTTTTATTTTGCAGTCTCTTGTCCAAAATGGTGCTTCACAGCTCTGCCAGGGCAAGGACATTTTCTTTTTTTTTATATATATATATATATTTATTTTTTTTTAGGAGAAAAGTGAGTGACTCAGTCAGGCATTGGAGAGACATCGGTTAGGCGATTTGAAAAAGTGTCAATACAAAAAGTGCCCGGCGTGTTTCTGCTTTTTCTGGGCCGTTTGCAGCGGTCAAATCCAACGATATTCCACAGACGCTGACACCTTGCCCCGCCTCTTGTCTCTCAAACGCTTCAGGTTACTTTCAAATGTAATTCCCCACAATTCGGCTGACACAGATGGTAAAATCCCTGCGTCTCTTGTAGGGCTTAGCTTGTTCAGGAACCCCTGGCACTACAAGCGGAGTGCAGATCCATTTCAGGGCTAATTATGTCGCTGCTACACAGCAGCTTGAAGCAACCAAGAAACCCAGGCTGCCCTGGCAGAGGCAGCAAGAAACTGGTGTGTGGCTGTGTGCGCACACACGCACGCACGCACGCACACACACACAAACAAACTCTTTCTCTCGCCACCAGCAGGCCAGTGTCAGCAGACATCAGTTTGTACAATCATCCAGGCAGTGGTCAGACCCACACACCCCCACACTCACCAGCAGCAGCAGCAGGCCAGTGTTGGCAGATATCAGTTTGTATGATCTTCCAGGTAGTGGTCAGAACCCCCCCCCCCCCCTTCCTCACTTGCCATCACATTGTCAACACACACACATGCACACGCACACACACACCCACACTTACTGTGCTGTTGATGCTGGCCAGCAGTTTGCCATTGAACTCCACCATGGAGTACACGGCTCCCTTGACCTCCTTCTCCGCCACCGTCTGCAGCTTGCCTGCGGGGAGAGTCAACAAGACGCCGTCAACGACGCCCAAGTGACACGGACGGGGGGGGGGCCGCGGCAACGACCCCTTGTCAGCCGGAGCACGCTGTTTGTTCACCGCGCAGGGGTTTGAGATAAACAGAGAAGCGGGTGGGGAGTGTAGAGAGAGAGAGAGAGAAACGATGAAGGGGGGGGGGGAGCGTGACAGAGTCAATAGGGTGCGATAAAAAAAAAAAGGGGGTGATAAAAAAAAAAAAAAAAAAGTCTAGCGTGTTCGGGAGAGGAAGAGGAGGTCGGGGGATGAAGCGGGAAGTGAGAGATAAAGCTGAGAAAGGGGGAGAGGGGGGGTGAGGGGGTGAGGGAAGGAGGGAGGGAGCAGAGCAGAGAGTGATGAGCCGTGGCTGGAGATGAGAGACGATAAGATGATGATAAAGTGGGAAGGCGGGCGATGGGGAAGCAAACACAATACAACAAAGCGAAAGGGTAAAACAAGTGTTTTCCCGGCGACAAAAACAAAGACCCAATCACGGCCACAGCAGGGGAAAAAAAAAAAAAGACGGAAAGACAAATGGAATAAAAAAACAACAACAACCAAACAGACAAGAAACAGACAGTGACGGAGACGGAGATAAACAGAAGGGTCAGGCGGCCGGTGGGGGGGGGGGGGGGGGGGGGGGGGGAGAGAGTCTGGGCGGCGGCTTAAGGAAGCGTGGCGAAAACACAGACGTGATGAGAACCGACAGAGGAGACGAGGGAAGCTGCGGCAGTTCCTCTGTGTGTGTGTGTGTGTGAGAGAGAGCGAGGGAGAGATGGGGCCCGCGGCGTTACGAAAGAACGCGCTGGCGGCGGCGGTGGCAGCTGTTGCCTCACCGTCGGTGTAGTGGAAGACGATGATGCGCCCCTGCTTAGGCTCCGCCTCCTCGGGGTACACCATGGCCGTGCCCACGATGAAGTAGACGGCGGCGTCGCGGCCCAGGCGGCAGGACACCATGCTGAGGGCGTACTCGCTGGGCAGGAACTGGTGGGCGTGGAGCACTGCGGGGTTGGGGGGGGGGGGGGGGGAGGGAGAGAATCGATCGATCAATCAATCAGCACAATGCACGTGTCAATACGTGTCAGTCACGCATTACATGCAAGCTAGCTGGGCCCCGACGGGCTGCGTGCAGCAAAAGCCCTCATCGAATTAGGAAGGAGCGTTTCTAATTCAGATGTTTGAGTTGGTGGTGTGACATTAAACATCCGAGTCGCAAGGCGTGTTTGCTCTAATTTGTTTAAACACTTTGACTTATTTATTTCCGATGCGACTGACACTCGTGGGGGGGGGGGGTTACTCGACGATTGAGCGGGGGTGACAGTACGCAAACACAAGGCAAAGCGTGTGTGTCACGGACGTATTGTTCACAGACACAACAAACTACAGAGGCGTCTCCGAATCACAGATTTTCACTTTTAGACAGAATAGCAGAATAGCACGCAGAATAACAGCGCGGCTCTCAAACATCAGGGCGCCAGCGAGCGCTGCCGTTGTTTTTTTGGCAGGAGGGCTGGCTGCCGCCTAGTGCGGCTCGCGGGCTCCCAGGGCGCCATATCGCGGGACTTCCGAGGATCAAGCTGGTCTCTGTATGACTTCCAGCCCCGTATGTAATACATTACATTACTGCACCACATGGTGAGCCCGTTGCAGCGCTTGGCAGAAAGTATGCAAAATTTGCATTCTGCCTTTCTGCGTACTTGGGGGGGGGGGGGGCTCAGTGGTTCATCAACACTAGATTTACATCTGTTGAGGGCTACACCGCATGTACACAATTAGCAATAATATAGATTTTATAGATTCGCAGTCAGTATACGAGTACACGTGATGTTAGAAATGATCACATCAGAGTTTTTATATTCCTAAAATAATCCTTATCATCAGTGGAATGCAATTCATCCAGCATGCAGTTTATTTTTGCTGAATTGTTTCACAGAAATAATACTAGACTTATTTACATCATAGTTTAGATCTCTTGCTTTTCTCTCACGCCTCCCATCAATAATAGTCACTATGAAAACCTGTTAGATCATCCATTAGTCAGTTATCGCTGAAAAAAAAAAAAAACTACGAAACATAAAAGGCCCGGCTCATCGACGACCAAAAAAAAAAAAAAACCCCTCCAACCATCACGGCTTTGTTGTTTATCCAGCATCATCTCCGCCATTGTTAATTGCCAACTACACAAAAGCCCCCGGGTTTGAACCGACACCGTTTTCCAGCCGAAAAGCCTTTGAATGGGGGCTCGGGCTGCGCCGTGACCGAGGCCAGCACACAGCTGGCGGCGGGGCGGATTACAGACACGCTACGCCCGACGTGTCGACGCGTCTGGGGACGCCTCCGCTGTTTATTTACATGTCAGCTGACATACGTCGGCGGGCGCCGCGACCCGGGGTGGCGGGGAGCGCAGCGCGGGATGCTTTGCCACCACCCGGAGCGCCAGGTGTGTGTGGGAGCCACAGTGTTGCCACGGCTCTGGCTTGATGAGAGGGCACCCCCCCCCGCGCCCCCTTTCGCACCACCCCCTTGTGGGCTTACCTTCAAAGGTGTGCTGATCCACAACCAGCAGACTGTGAACCTCCACCTCCTCTCCAAAGGAGGTCTCGTGGGGCGAGGTGCTGCTTGGGAACAGCTTGCTGGAGCTCACGCTGCTGGAGAGGGCCTGCAGGGAGGGGGGGGGGGAGAGAGAGAGACAGGAAGAGATGGAGAGATGAAAGACAGGCCGACATTGAAATCGATGGCTGGATGGACAGATAGCGGAGACACAGATAAGGCCCGCAGGGGGCCGAGATGAGACAGGTTAGCGTTGTGGAAGGACCGACGCCAGAACAGATTGGCTGCTTGTGCTGACCTGTCTGTTGGGCCCTTGAGGGGCTTGCGTGGAAGAGAGACATGGGGGGGGGGGGGGGGGGGGCAGATGGGCGCGCAGAAGGACAGATGGACAAACAAATGGCCAGACAGACACTGCACGGAAGAGATATGTTGGGGAGGGTGGGCGAGATGAGAGATGAAGGAGGATGGAGGAGGGAGGCAGACGACAGACGCACAAACAGACTTCGGGCGGCTGCCTTTATACCTGCCTCCCCCACTGCTGGGGAGACAGGTATAAAGAGGGGTCAGAGAAAAGGCTGACAGACTGAAATGATACACAGGCAGTCAGCCGGTCTGCAGAGAGAGATGGGTAATGTGTGTGTGTGTGTGTGTGTAAAATCAATGTGGCAAGACTTCTATGTCTCACACACACACACACTCTCACACACCTGTGTGCGAGCACGTGTGTGCGTGCGTGTGCGTGACATATAGAAGTCCTGCCACATAGATTTTTACAACTGCAAAGACGTGCACCAGAGCATGAGCTGGAAGCCCCTCCTCTCAAAAGGAAACAAAAAAAAAAAAAGAAAACCCAAACAGCCTTGTCTAACAGCTGCCCCGGTGGCAAGAAATACAATAAAATGTTTAAATAAAAATGTCTTTCCAGAAACCATAGCAAAGTAGCAAGAGAGCGGCTGGGCACTTGTTCGACTCAGCAGCTCTGGCACGCTGCTGCCATCATAATAATAACACAGATGGAGCCTCGTTTCCATTCTGCTGAAGGAGACGTGCCCGGGCCCCGGAGCAGCGTGTGTGCGTGCGTGTGCGTGCGCGGGGGGGGGGGGAAAGCACGAGGAGCGCCTAATCTGCCTCCACAAGAAGCTGATACGGCTACGGCTGTCGCACGCCACCCACCCAACCACCCACCCCCACCACCATCTCCACCCCCACCTCCACCCATCAGCGGCCCAAACGAGGCTGTCTTCGTCTAAAACAACGAGGGTCCAAAATGAATTCATAGCGGGTGGAGAAGCGCGTTACTTGGATGGCGCCACGGGGGGGGGGGGGGGGGAGGGGGCACGCGCCAAGAGGCAGCTGCGTTAAAATGGCAGTGGCGGCGGCGGCGGCATTTGTTGTGAACAAGTTGTGTCTCCAAGCAACTGGCCGGCGGTAATGACTACATCAGCGTTGGTGAAATTGCTCATCCTTCACGCCGCGGAATTGAAGTTCCTACACCGAAGCGCGGGGCCAGATAACGCCGGAGGAGTGGACCGCCGGCGTGCCCCCCCCCCCCCCCTGCGAACAGCGTGTCTCCCTCCGCCAACCGCGTGCTTTGGACGCATTCGACGGATGGCTGATCCCACGTGTTGTCATTCAAGAGGAATGGCTGCTGTGAGGGCCATTAGGGGATAATATTGTTTTCGTGGCGCGGAGGGGATGTCCTTCATATCTTCCCCTTATTGCTCCGGGTCCCGGGTCGGGGTTTAATTGCCATCCGCAGTCCTTAAGGTCGCTGTTACATCACCTGCTGGGAGACCACTTGAGGTTCTCGTGTTGCTCTGTCACGGCTATTAATGCTTTGAAGATATAATGGGGCACTTCCCTTCCCCCATCCTTCTGTGTACGGAGGGACCATATGCTGCTGGTAGTGGCTGCTCATATACTCATGGGCCTGGATCATAAACGTACCATAAAGTTGATTCATATGCACTACTCAGCAACAAATACAATTGTTGCCATCAATATAAATATCCAATATGGGATCCCTTACAAGTTACATCAAAACCTTGTATATAATGCATACGGTATGCAGGTAGTGTGTTGGGTGTGGGGTGCGGGTATTTCCAGTGGGCTTTTGCAGATACTCCTGCAAGAGTAGAACCAGCCGAAGCATATTGTTGAAGGCAACTTGGAATCCGGGGTACAGTTAAGGGAGGATATTGAATAGGATTTCGCTTCTGGCTTACAATTTTGAAAGGACTGTACATTTCGGGGAGCTGTCGGGTTGCAGCGGAAAACTCCGGCAGTCGTATTTATTGGCAATATAACTGCAGCCGGCCCGTAATAAGCGAACCGACGTATGGTAATGTGTTCCCATCAACGTGGTCTTGTAATACACCCCAAAGCAACGCAGAAACTCCACCACTTCTTCCTTCCATCAGATTCTTTGCGGCTCTGTACTGTATAGACCGTGTACAGTCAGTGTACTGTATGGCCATATAGACCATGTACTATCAGTGTACTGTACTGTATGTATGGTTGTATAGACTGTACAGTCAGTGTACTGTACTGTATGTATGGCTGTATAGACCGTGTACAGTCAGTGTACTGTATGGCTGTATAGACCGTGTACAGTCAGTGTACTGTATGGCTGTATAGACCATGTACTATCAGTGTACTGTACTGTATGTATGGTTGTATAGACTGTACAGTCAGTGTACTTTACTGTATGGCTGTATAGACCGTGTACAGTCAGTGTACTGTGCTGTATGTATGGCTGTATAGACCGTGTACAGTCAGTGTACTGTACTGTATGGCTGTATAGACCGTGTACTGTAATGTATGTATGGCTGTATAGACTGTACAGTCAGTTTACGGTACTGTATGTATGGCTGTATAGACTGTGTACCATCAGTGTACTGCACTGTACGCATATTCGTGTAGCCTGCGCACTGTCCACGCCAACCCCCGCGTTGACATCACCGACCGCGTGGGAGCCCACGTCGGCTGTGGCCCCGACGGCGTGAGAATGAATCATTCAACGTGCATTTCTCCCCTGCCGACGTGCTCGGTGGGGGGCACAGAGCAGCGCCCTAAAGCCCGGACACACGCTGCGTCCATTGAACTCATTTTATTCAGCGGCGCTTAAAAGAAAAAAAAAAAAAAGGATTAACATCTCCTTCACGTCATGTTATGCGCCGCGAGAACACCTTCGCCGGGGCGGGGTGTCAAGTGCACAGCGGGGCCCTGTGATCAGACCCACCGGTGGGACCGTGACGGGTCGCTCCCAGCCTGGCTGGTGGCCTCTGATCACCGGGCCGTCTCCTCTTCCCTGCACAGGGCCCGGGCGACCCCACCCGCTGTACCTGCAGGTCTACTGGTGCACGCACGCGTGCCCCGCTATTCCCAGCCGCCGCCGCCGCCGCCACAACCCCCCCACCACCAGCGCTGAATAATTACATGCTAATGATACAACCGCGCGGCTCTGGTCTCCTTCCCCCTACTGTGATCTTCCCCCCCCCACCGTAACTGGCACACCTGATGGTGCCGGCACGCAGATGCAAAGGGATGCACAGCACAGTGTTCAGGTATAATGAGTCTCACAAATCAGCCTTTGGATTGATATCTGAAGGCTGAAGGCAGACGAGCTGGATTCTTGGGTGAACGCTGCGTTTCATGTCTTTCGCTTCATTGTCGTCGTTGCAGCCAATCATGTTGCTGGAAGCGGAGAACCGTAAGCCCGTAATTGGCTATTAATAGCGAACACAAAGTCGGCCAGCAGTGGTTTGCGGTAACTGCTAAAAAGTGTCTGAGCAGGTTTCAAATCAACACCATGTCTTTGGCAACTGCAGAAGCACTTATTAAAAGCTTCATCCACTCGCACAAATTCATTTCCTTCGGTAGAATAGCCGGATAGTAAAAGATGAAACAAGGCGGTTTATTTGGGGGGTTTCCAGCCAAGGCTGTGTGCGTCGCCTCTAAAACATAGTAGGACTGCAGGGTCTGAGATTAGGGTATAATGGGTGTTCTACCTAGAGATGCCCTTGCCTGTCCCTTACTACCGTCCTCCACATCTTTTTTACCGAGCCATTGCCTGTGTCGTAATCAATCATCAATTCATCCCTTCAATGTACATGCACACGCGCGCACACACACACACACACACACACACACACACACACACACACACACACACACACACACACACACACACACACACACACACACACACACACACACACACACACACACACACACACACACACACACACACACACACACACACACACACACACACACACACACACACACACACGTACCTGGGTGCTGGCACTGGGCCGGACAGCAGACGTGGTGCCGTTAACGTCCTGCACCTCCACCCTGCTGGACAGCACCCCGAAGCACTGGGACACCTCCTGGTAGCAGATGCGTCTGGGGGAAGCGTTGGGACCAAGGAGGTCAAGCCGTGTCAATGTTATCTGTATGTAAATCCCTTAATCACCGGTACGGGCTCAGAGGCCATCACAGGCCCACGTTACACTAGGCCCCCTTACTCTTAGCCCTCTAAAGTGGCGAGGAAACACCCTTCACCCCCACCCCCCCCCCCCCCTAATTGTGCAGGAATAAGCTATGAGAAGGAACGCCGGTGGGATGGTGAGCAGGGCAATGGGTTCCTTAATGGGCAGACGTGATGTTAGCACGGCAGCCCAAGGGGTTGAAGTAAAATGAAGTTCTTAGGAAATTATAAAGAAAAAAATAAATAATAAATATACATACAGACATAAATACAGAGAGGGGACGGCGAGAAGCACAGGGGTACCCTTTCCAACTCAATAATTGTTCAGTACTATTGCTTTTACACATTATAACTATTGGAGAAGGCTGGCCGACCTGGGTGACTCATACAGGGGAACAGTGCGGATGTGGAGCTTCTGGATCTCGTCGATGGTCCCGATGGTCAACGTGCTATTGTTGGCCAGAGCCAAACTGCACAAAAAGAAACACAACAAATAGTCCTTAAAAGAAATCAAACGGCAAGCGCAGAGTGTGCTTAAAGCTGAAGGAGAAAGTCTGCAGGAGAGATGTCGGCCTTTCATGGCTGTACACTTCGCTGTACTTTGGAAGCAAGCGTGACCTTCGTGACCATGTTGTTGTGCACTGCCCTGCCAAACCAACCACAACCCCTGACACCTCACCTGTCGGGGTATCCCTCGGAGTTGAGCGGGCACATGTAGTTGACCTCCTTGAGGTTGACGTTGGAGAACACCAGCTTGTGGTTGGAGGAGTAGATGACGGTGGGCCGGTCGGAGCAGGCGAACACGTTGGAGGTGGACAGGGAGCGGAAGGTCCGCAGCACTGTGGGCTGGGTGCCCAGCGTCACCTTCTTGCGCTCACGCAGCAGGCCTGGGGGGGGGGGGGGGGACGACACAGTCACCAACAGGGAGACACGCACGGCAAATTACTAGACGAACCCGACCGCGGGTCGACCACAAAAATAATCATTACACTGTGGTTATACGTGAGGAGGAGGTGGACAAAGAGGAAGAGGAGGAAGAGGAGGTGGATGAGGAAGAGGTGGTGGAGGAGGAAGAGGAAGAGGTGGAGGTGGAAGAGGAAGGGGAGGAGCAGGGATAAAACACCGCAGGCCGGTAGCAACGGATGAGTGTAGGAGAACAAAACAAAAAAAAACAACCTAAAACGGGATTCTGAAATAAAAACCCAGTGTTCTCCACGACGCCCGGGAGTCCGCTACCGCGGCCAAAACGGCACTTAACGTGTCTCTGAACGGCGCTCCGCCGCTGAAGCAGGCAACAATAAAAATATATATTTATTCATTTGTTCTTGTGCCCTCTGCCTCTGTACTCCTACTTGTGTGTGATGTGGTTACAGAAAAAAAAATAAAATAAATAAAAGTGTCTCGGATGGACATTTTTCAAGGCACTTAAGCTACCAGGAGGGACTTTTGACTTTTGCATTTGATGAAAGCTTTTTTGCGGCGAGACGGAGGAGGAGGAGGAGGAGGAGGAGGAAGAGGAGACGCACCCGTCTGCAGGTCCAGACCAAAGTAGAAGAGTGCCCCGTCCCCCAGGGCACAGAGGAGGTAGTAGCTGCCCTCGAAGGTGGTCATGAGGATGGACCGGGGGATGATTTCTGGAAGACACACACACACACAGCGTCACAAGAGGAGGAAAGGCCACCGCGCCAGCATCGAGGACATTCTCTTTGTTTGGTGAGCGGCCGTTTAATGAGGTTGATGAAGCTGCAGGCTTGTGAGGAGGAGAGAGAGACGTCGCCTTTCGTGACCCAAAGTCGATTCTCTTTTCTTTTTTTTTTTTGTGGTCACATTTTGATCATGAAAAGAGAAACAGCTTTAACATGGGCCGCAATGAAAAGCGTAATGTTTCAACAGCTGTCCCTCGTAAACACCGGCCGAGATATGTCTTATGGAAGTACAGTTACAAAACGAGATATATTTGTGGCATTTTGATAGCCGAATAAAGCCCGGCATCAGCCATTTATAGAGGTTCTAAAAATAATGTCCAAACACCTTATGTTGTGCCAGAAGACACACACACACACACACACACACACACACACACACACACATGCACACACAAACACGCACGGACGCACGCACACTTTATTGTTGATCAGCAAACATACATACAAAGTCTGCGATAAGGCAACAGGCGGAGCATGACGTATCGACGAAGAACGTGAAGCGCGTCGTGTCGAAAACAAAGCGTGCGACACGCCTCCTGTTGCCGCGTGCAGAATACACCAGACAAGCAGCGGAGGGGGGAAGACGACTACTCTGCATTGACAGGTCTGCAACGCATGGCCACCCAGAAAACATCCATCAATGAACAGAGATCTGCTCACGCAGCACTTACCCCGACAGCCGGATAGCATAATAAATACAACTATAAAACTTTATTTGTATGGCTCCTTTTATAAACCGAGTTTACAAAGTGCTTTGATGGGCAAAATCAAAGAAAAGTTTAAAGGAATTTAATTGGAAAATAATGCATAAGCTGTACGGTGTGCGCGCGCACACACGATGACTGAAGAATTATCAAATAAACAAACGAATAAATCAAAACATGAAAGACCACCGAATTAACAAATAAGATGAAAGCTGAAGTAACCCAACCAAACAAGACGTCACATGAAAGCAACCCTACAAACAAATAAAGAAATAAATCAAATAAAAGTCAGAAGTGATGTTAAAAACGATTAGCGAGCTCTCGGGACGGCGTCCTAAGCACCTTTCAGAGGTCCGGCAGCCTTGGTCCCAGAAAGCCTTTCACATGAAAAGACCGGACCCCGGCGTATCACGGAAGCCCTGCACGCCAACCCAAACCCGGGGTCTTCTGGGGTCAAGCACATTCGCGGGGGGGGGGGAGGGTGGCCCCCTAAAGGGCTTCACCAGTCATCTGCGATGTGCAGTAAATGGCGTCGCAAAAAATGGAGAAGCCGCTGGAGGGAAGCGAGCGAGCGTGGCTCGCCGGCAAGTGGCTGAGGGAGGTGATCTTATACTGCCTTCATCATGATGGTAATAATAAGACGTCGTTCCTCTTCATCATCCCCCGTATCATTATTTGGATGAAAACACCAGAGTGATGATTATCTGTGTGAAATTAGTTTTTACTGTGTTGTCTCAATCCGCAAATGCATCCATTATGCAAATGCAAGACGCTCTGTCTCGGGGAGAGATAGAGACAGAGGCCGAGAGAGAGAGAGAAAGAGAGAGACCAATTCGCAGCTACATAAAATAAACACTGATTGCAAAAAAAAAAATGGAGAAGAAATTTTCAGCTGAAAAGCGCCATGACAACCAGAAAACCCCCCCGGCTCGACAGAAACCAGAAGGCAGAGCGGCCGTCAATCACGCACCCATTTGACCAAACACTTGCTCTCTTGAAAACTCTCTCAGGTCCTTTGACACGTTGTTCCCAACCCCCCTCCTCACCCCCGCCCCCCCCCCCCCCCCCCCCTCCCTCCCCGGGATCAGTCATCCGTGACCGTCGCTCCCCTCACCTCCTCCCAGCATCTCCTTGTGGAGGGCCGTGAAACAGGGCAGCTTCAGCACCCGCGCCGAGATGTCCGTCCACAGCCCCACGGCGCAGAGGGGGGACTCATCGCCGGCGTCCCCCAGGGGAGTGATGTCAAGGCAGGCCACCTCGTGCTCCATCTCTGTGGTGCTGTGGAGCAGAACAAGGAACACACAGGGTGGGACACACAGCGCGGGGGAGAGAGAGAGAGAGAGAGAATTGTGAGATATGTCAGCCATGAAGAAAAGCTACGAAAAAAAAAGTGATATTCTGGACAAATAACGAGGCCAACATGCCAAAAGCTTGTGGTAGAAAATCTGCTGTATCCGTTTGAGCTCCAAGCCAGGATATGTGGAGTGTGTGTGTGTGTGTGTGTGTGTGATGCGTGTGTTATGTTTGTGTGATGCGTGTGTGTCTGTGTGTGATTTGTGTGCGATGCAGGTTTGTGTTTGTGTGTTGCAAGTTTGTGTGTGTGTGTTGCAAGTTTGAATGTGTGTGTGTTGCAAGTTTGTGTGTGTGTGTGTGTGTGCGTGTGTGCGTGCACAATGCATCCAACACGCGGTGTGTGTGTGTACGTGAAAGTCTCACCCGATCTGCTTGAGTTCCCCTGCCAGGATCTGGAGGTAGAAGAGGGCGCGGCCCACGGCCAGCACCACCTGGGTGTGGTTGCAGGCGGCAACGCTGATGTTCCTGCCCTGGGGCTCCTTCCACTCGCTGACGAGTGCCTTGCTCTCCTGCAGCACCAGGCGCACCGAGCCCGACGTGATCTGCACACAGCAGGAAGAGAGACCACAGAGCTGGCTGAGCCGGAGTGAGGCGTCACTTCCCCGCCGCGCCATTGTTTTATTCAGAAAACAACAAGGAAAAGAGAAAGAGGCCAAAATCTGCTGGTACTATCCTGATCCACCCCAAATGCGTGCAGGCCAAGCTAATCAAGTGGAAAATTGCTGCATTGTTTTTTTTTGGGGGGGGGGGTTTCTCCGCATCTGCAGCCTTCGAGACAGACGAAATCGTTGATTTAGAATGGTTACCAAGGCCTCTGCATCGGACGCGGCCAACAATATTTTCCACGCATTAAAACATGAACTTTTCCCTCCTCGGGCATCTCCCCGTGAACTTCATCAATGCTTTTTGTTTAATCGATAGTCATGCTGGACTCCAAGTGCGGCCGGCGCGCTGATACCGTTCGATCGACCTCTCGGCATCCTTGGCTGTGCCGTGTTCGCTCGAGTCTTGGTAACCGAGTTGAAAAGAAATCCTCTTAATTCAATTCTCTGTTGGAGTGCAGGGAAGCTACTTTTAGATTATTCACCACCTCAGCAGAGAGCAGAGGAGGAAAATGTGCGTTTTAAAATAAAGTAAAGGAGCGTCATCTGCGGTGTACACACACATATATATATATATATATATATACGCCGCATGGGTGCATCTTATAAAAAGATAAAAAATAAACACAAAGAAATGACTAACTGAGCAACAAAAGTTCCCATTCCCATGTTTACCTGACTCGTCCTCGCTTAGCAATTTACACAAGCCAACAGTGTGTGAAAGGGCCGTGGCACCGAAAGTGGACATGCATTCAAAGCGACCCGAGAAATAAAATAAAAAGGGCCTACGAGAGGACATTTTCTACTGGGCGGGGAGGGAGGAAGACCGAGGAAGACCGAGGAAGAACAAAGCCGCCCGCAGAGCAGCCTGCTCAAGGTCAACTCACACCGCCAGCTACGCCCGGCGCCAGAAGGCGACGTGCGACCGTTTACCTCCAATGGCCTGCCGCGACAGACGGCGCCGGAGTCACGACCACATCAGCCGCAACGGGAGCCACGAGAGCAGAGCTGAGTTCACCTCTACGTCCGACATTCGGCCACGTGGTTCGTGGAGAACTGATCCGATACGGTAATGTGGAATCTGCTCCGCGGCAAACGCTTTTCCTACAATATCCCGAGATGTAGGAAATGGGAGCGGCCCCTGTTCCCAACGTGTGAATTGTGCATGGAGGCAGATTTCCCAAATTGGGTGACACCCCTTGAGGTAACAAGCGCTAACAACATAACTGGCGTATCGGGTGTTTAAAGCAAAATAAAACCTGTATTTCCCCTCGGCATTCGTAAAGTGCCATTGTATCTATAGTGTTAGGTCGCAAACGTGATTCACAATTCCTCGACTGTCTATGGAGACATTGCCTTGATAGGTAAAAAGGATTTTACGGCTGATTTCATTGAATAACAAAACAAAACACAAAGTGAGATCACACGCAAATAATATATAAACCAGTGGACTGAGACGTTGTTCCCATATATATTTGTGTCTGTGATCCAAACACACAGTCGCAGCCTCCAGCTCAATGAGAGATCAGGGCAGCAGAGTCTCTCCCCAGTTTTATTTCGCTCCTCAAGACTAATCTTTATATCGTGCCTTTTACTGCGCCATGCTTTCATCCTCCAGCATACCGTCTCATATTTCATGATTCAGTACGGGTTATAGTGCATTTATGTACCGTCCAAATCATTCTGCATTTCATGAAGTTATTATTCATTAAGCACTTTGTAACCGGCCCTCAAAAGGTGCTCTACAAATAGTTATTATTAATAACTTTATCAATAAATGATGATCATTCTTTTTCTAGAGAGTAGTTTGTGGTGTGGAAGAACGGATGGACAGAGCGAAACCACATGAATCCTGTTTTATACACTTCATTCAGCAGCGACTCAAAAAGAGTAGATTTTAATGAGGACATACACAGAATAGTAAGGTCAGTCCCCGCAAAGTTGGGAAGCATTTAAGGTCTTGAACACTCTCAAGCTGTTATTTCATTATTTTTCTTTTTTTCCAACTTTTGGCAATCACGCGAATCGAGTTGCCATTTGTTTCACAGCGGCAGTAGATCAATGTGGTTTAGAAGTTTAGAAGGAATAAATAATTCAATTCAACGGGCATTTAAGTGATGGTGGAGACAATTTTGATGCGTCATTGTGGAGCTAAACCCATTACCATTTGTGAGTCAAGGTGAACACAAAGGTCAATCATCAAGTGTTGTGTTTTGAAATCAATGGTTTAATTCTGCACACATCTTGTTTCCTATCTTCTATCCTATCTTCCCAGTTCCAGTCTTTCTGGGTGTAAAGCGTGCAAGAAAATGCATACGCATCAACGTCCCGACACATGCCTCTTATACCCCATCTCTCTGCAACCGACACGTTTGTTCAAAAAAGGATTTCTCTCCACAGACTAAATTAATTTTAGAGAGAACAGATCCCCAGGGTGATTGAGGCGTGGGTGGACCAGGATGGGAAGAGAGACCGCTGCAGTGGAGAAGTTACCCAATGCAGGTTTTAAGCATTTGGCAGTGCTCTGACTGCCAGCACTAGAAGAACGCTGAATACACATTCAAAACCTCCAACAAAACTATGCTCACTCCCAATAGCACCGTGCTCAAATTGCATGGCAATTACTATAATTTGTCATAGTTTTCATGTAAATTTTCTCAGTATTATTGAAGATTTCTCTTATGTTTATCAAACCAATATGCAATGTAATGTAACACACATGTTTTGGATGTAGAATAATGAATAATATACACCTGGATAAAATTGGTCTTAACTGATCCCCAAAAGAGACCACAATAGAATTTGAAGCTGAATTTCTGGGAAAACCACATTCCAAGAATTGACTGAAGAGTAGGCAGTGTAGGTATTTACCAGGCTGAACACACAGCCTTTGATCGTGTGCAGTGTTCAAAGTAATGCCTTCAAGGGCATTCAAGTGCTTTAAATCTACTGTACAGTGAGCAAATGTAAGGAAAAGGTTGATGGCCATTTCAGTATTTGCAAATCGCACAAGTGGTCATTCAATGGGCACCCAATCAAAAGACTCAGTGGAATTATTCATCTGAAATTCGCTAATGTTTCTGTGTAGTTCAAAGATGTTCGGATACCGCATGAGGAGCAAAGGCCTGGAAAATAGACTTGGGACGACTGGCTGTGAAGTAAATCCTTATGAAGCAAGATTCGCTTGGTGGGCACACTAATTACACATATGAGCAGTAGGTTGTGGCAGCCTCTGTGTGTGTGTGTGTGTGTGTGTGTGTGTCTGTGTGTGTGTACCTGGATAAGCTGCTGATGTGCAACATTTCCACAGTAGAAGGTCTGCTGGTTGTCAACGAAGCCCGGCAGCTCTGTCTCCTCCACTTCCTCGCCGCTAAGCATCAGCACTCTGCAGCAACAAGTGTGTATGTGTATGCATGCGTGTGTGTGTGTGTGTGCATGTGTGTGTGTTAGCGTGTGCATGTGTGCGTGTGTGTGTGCATGTGTGCGTGTGTGTGTGTGTGTTGTAAGCAGCGGTAGAGAAGGCAGAGGAGGGAGACGCCGATAAGATGGGAGCATTTCGTGGTTGTCAAGCACTTAACTGACACAAAATG
This sequence comes from Urophycis tenuis, assembly GCA_036785325.1. Lineage (NCBI taxonomy): Eukaryota > Metazoa > Chordata > Actinopteri > Gadiformes > Phycidae > Urophycis > Urophycis tenuis. The sequence continues at coordinate 7,681,745 of JAXIVH010000005.1, read as the reverse complement.
CGCTGGAGTGAAAAAAAAAAAAAGGGGGGGGGGGGGGCGGCCTCACCGAGTCTGTCCAACGAAAGACAGCACCAGCATGTCATCCGTGTCCCGGCCGGGCTCGGAGCGCAGCGGCCACAGACCTGGTGGTGAAACAAACAAACAAACAAACACACACGCGGACGGACAGGCAGACAAACACAAAGCTGTTCAGACAGACGGCCCGGCCAAACAAAGTCCGTTTAGAGGACCCCTGTGAATCACTGGATGCTTTAATGCCTTCCAATAAGCGCCCGTCGAGTGGCGGGCGAAGTCAGACCGGTAAAACGGAGCGAGGCCACCGGCTGATGTATGGCTGTTTTACAGGGGGGGGGGGGGGGGGGGGGGCTGCAACTCGGGCTGCTCTTGTTGGGACTATTGATTGTTTAAGTGAATAATTGCTGCTCATCAAAGGGCCCTTGGTAGTGGGGCGGCAGAGGCTTTCAGGGCTGGTCAATAAACAGCTGAAGTTTAACAAGTGCCTGTGTGACGGAGACCCAGTGGCCGGTCAGGTCACCGGGTCTCAATCAGGCTTGAGTCGACGGCCCGGGCAGGTGAATTGCCTCTTTTGGGATTAACGCGGGGAGTCGTCCCTGAGCACCGCCATTTCTGACTGCATGGCGTGACACAAATTACGGGAGGGGGTGGGGGGGGGGGGGGCTGTCCGCAGGGTAAATGGCGGCTCTCTGTCCCCTCTTCATATTTTCCACTCCGTTTTTTTTAATTACCCCCGCGATCACGCTTAACAACGCGAGGGACAATGGCGGCTCGGCCATCTGGCTGACCGGCTTCATAATGACCATCGATTGCCCCGCGTCCTCCGTCCTCCGTCCTCCGTGCCAGTGTGTGGGCGCAGGCGCGGGGCTGGCGGGGGGAGGCACGCGGCGTGCTCTGTCTGTGGATCGGAGACGCCGCCGCAACAGACAAACACCATCAGGACCGAATAAAGGGCAAACCTTTGATTCCCGGCAGGTCGATGCTGGCGTGCTCATGGATGCCGATCCCGTTGCGGATGATTCTGAGGGAGCCCTCTTTGAACGCACCAGAGCAGGTCACCAACTGTGGGGGGTGAGGGCGGGAGGAGGGGGTGAGACAAGATGGAGAGGACCCAGAGAGAAGGCTCAAGATGGATCAATACGGTCACATTTAAGACTTTACAATTCAATCTCTTTTACCCGCAGCCATGGCAGACTTCAAAAAAAAAAAAAGGGCCTCACGCTCAAACAGACACCTTTGGAGACACTCGCTTTAACCTTAGACGGCTTTGTGGCCCACCCCCCTGCTAGGCTTTCCCCCCCTTCAAGACGGCTTTTGAAGACACGGTCGATTATGGCGCCCAAAGCCGGATGGGGAAAAAACGAAAAGAAAAAAAACAAAAAAAAAACAGCTGCCTTTACAGGCCGACTGTATTAAGGCACATTAGAGCCGGCTGCCGCCGCAGTTTAGACACACACACACACACACGCACACAAACACGCGCGCCAAGGGGGGAACAGAGAACAAACACATCGTCTCTGCGGGGGTTTGCACCCGCCGAGCATCTCCACAACAGAGGGAGCGGCGGGGCGCCCGGCCCCGGAACCGAGCCCGGTCCGAGCCCGGCCGCCCCTCCCGGGGGCTCGACCCCCTGGATCCTGCCAGGAGGCAGCTCCTGTTCTGCAGGCCTCTTCCCCGCCGGGCTGCCTCCACTTCCCCGCCGGGCTGCCTCCACTCACCGTCGTGTGCCCAACGTGATGTGTTTTGCCGAAAAAAAAAACGAGAAAAAAAAACACCCCAACTTTTTTGGGCGTTTACGACTTTAAAGGGGGCTTAGCTGAATAAATGGCGTCAGTCTGTAAATCGGTCATTACATTGCTGCGATGAAAGAAAAAAAGGAATGGATTAACCACTGCAGACCACTCAAAGGATGTCCTGACATACTCTAGCCTAGTTTCAGCCACTTTTCAGTGTGTGGTTGCCCCACGAGATCAACTCAATCTCATGGGTTCACATTCAGTTTCTCTCTGCACATCGCTCTGGCCTCGATCCCGTTGAAAGCCCATTTCCAAAAAAATGTCTGCCAAAAATACCCCCCCACCCCATCCCCCCAAAAAATGGCGGCACCCAAGGAAAGTTTAGCAATCCAAAGGGTTTTAATCGGAAATACCCTCAAATAGAATGACAATTAACAGAAATCCGCACAGAAGGCATTTCTCAGATGTTTTCACTTCACTCCGAACTGGATTTGGCAAAAGCCAAGCGAGCGAGGGTCACTTTTGATTGGCTGGAGTTTTTTTGAACAATGTAGGGCCAATGTGGCCATATCTGAAAATCATTTACTGCCCAGCCAAGACCAGGCTGATAATTGTTGCGAAATGCAAATATGACTTCCAGTATGGTGTCACAAAGCGACGAAAAGCAGTGAACAAAAGTAAAGGATAATCGATACAATTCTATACATAACAACCACTGTGCAAGTACACAGTCAATGCACACAATAATTACACAATAGTGTAATAACCCTTGTGTTGTGTTCATATTTCTGGATATTCAGCCCAGTGCTCGTGGGTCCAGTGGCACCTGCTGCATATTCAGGTTTTCAACAGTTTATATAAATAAACATTAAAAATGAAAACTGGTCCCACGGGCCCAGACACCATACAAGGGTTAAAAACACAGCGAGGAAGCCATAACCCACTGGACCAATGACAATGCTGGAGTGTTTTCCTCGGTCGCAATGTCTGGTGCAGAGTTCTCCTGCACATACCCACAATGTTCTTTCGTTAACGACCATGGGTTTCGATAAGTGAGCTTTTGCATACCTGGCCCTGGCCCTGCCGCTCCAGGTCCACCACGCACATGTCCACAATGGGCCCCAGGTTGGTGAAGGTCTCCATCACCCCCACGTAGGAGCCCTGGTCGTTGCTGTCGACGTTGAGCTGGAGACGAGAGAGGCGGCGGCGAAACCGCGAGTCGGGCATCGGTTAGATGTCACGGCGTCGTCTCTTCCTCTTCCCACTTTGCCTTATGAATATTTGACTTCTGTGCACTTCCATCTAACGGGTACTGCCTACCTTCACAAGCTGGGAGTCCCCCAGTCTGGAGCCCACAAACACCACTCCGTTATCCAGGTACGTCAGACACTCTGCAATGGACGTCTGTTGGCGACAAAGGACTGATTTGTCAGGAGGCGGGACATTCATCATTGGACAAAGATCAATTGCTGTGAAATGGAATGTTGTCCATTTTAATAAACATAGGCTGGTCTTTGCTGCATGCTAGACAAAGCAAGCACATTTGGTACATCACTTTGGGGCCATTGTTTTGACATGTGCCTTTATTAATGACATTTATAGCTCAACCAATTCATCTCGCGACGAGGGAAATTCCGCAGCCCTAAAATAGAGCCATTGTGATTGGCCCTGCCGGGGTTGTTGGTGCACGGCCGGTCGCCCACCGCACAGGGTTTCTCTAACAATCTCCTTTCGTAACGATCTGCCCACCTTACTAGCTTGATAAATACTCACGCCCCAAGCTTGTTCCGCAGAGCGGTGTGAAAACATATTTTACTGGTCCTTATCAAACCATTAGTGACCAGACTACTAAGCCTTAGCAATTCCTGTCAAGGACCGGATTCCAGCCTCGCCGTTGCTCGTCCAATGGTGCGTCAACAATCCTAACTCCCAAGATTCCCAGAAATCTGTGGACTGCATGGGCGCCAGTGAAGCAAGGAAGCTGCCAAAGGACACAGATATGCATCGCATGGAGGGTACAACTCAAAAAAGCAGCGTCTAGGGCCATGAAAGAATCGTGACTTTTTGCACATTGCCTTCGACGCGAAAACCTTTGAAACCGCCGTGCTGAGGAGTCATATGAGAGAGAGAGAGAGAGAGAGAGAGAGAGAGAGAGAGAGAGAGAGAGAGAGAGAGAGAGAGAGAGAGAGAGAGAGAGAGAGAGAGAGAGAGAGAGAGAGAGAGAGAGAGAGAGAGAGAGAGAGAGAGAGAGAGAGAGAGAGAGAGAGAGAGAGAGAGAGAGAGAGAGAGAGAGAGAGAGAGAGAGAGAGAGAGAGAGAGAGAGAGAGAGAGGAGGACAGACCTCTCCGAGCAGCTCCACATGGAGGTCTTTGAGGACCACCGCCCCGTCCATCAGCTCCTCCTTCTCCAGGAGCAGCATGAACAGTCGGCCCTCCATGTCTCCCAGCAGGTAGCGCGAGCCGTTGGGGTCCACCCGGTTGTGGCACACGATGGTGCTTTGCTGTTGAAGTAGTGAAAAAATAACATCCCCAAAAAACTAAATTAGAATGCATTACATGATGACAATGTTTTTTGTTGTTGTGGGCGCACTTCAGCAAAGTTAACTTTGAAGCATATAGATAAACACTCACTATAGACAGCCGCTCAAAATTGCCTGAGTGAGTCCAATGCCAAAACGTTCTCAATTTCGAGTCCCATCCACCGTCGCCTTGTTCTTGCATTATGTCGGCTTTCGCTTATTTTCCCTCTGAGCGCATGTTTATCAATTCCTAAACAGGAAAGTGCTTTATGTGCTTCAAAGTCCAGAAAAGTGGTATCCACCATTGTGATTGGCGGGGCTGTAATTTTGGTAGTGCCCGAGCAAGGTGCTGCTGTATTGGGGCAAGAACAGAGCACTCAAAGTGAAAAGCACAGCCGTGAGCGTTTTGTCTTCCCTTGGCATGCTTGAAAGTCATTTTACCCTCTACGATTTCCTTCTAATGTGCTCAGAAGCCTAAAATTATCAATTATAGCTGCCAAAGGCATGTTGAATTCAAATGTCATGATCATGCATTTTGCACACATACAGCTGAGCGGAGCGGTTATCGGGGCTGAATACAGATTCAATGTCAGATGTGGGTTCCAGCACTGAATGTCAAAGGCTACAGTAGTAGGATTTCTTGCCGAAACAATGGTGATCTCACTCTCTGAGACGATTTTTTTTAACATACTTTTTGAACGGGATAAAAGGGCTCTCCTACTTAAAATACTCTCACTTTTTTCGACATAAAATAATCTTCTGACTTCTGGAAGACTCGATTTCTCCGTTGCTAATCCATGAACAGAAAAAAGCTTGAAGGGTAAGAAAAGCCCCCAAATCACTCCTGTGTATTGAGAACATTCTTGTGATATTCCTGACTAAAAAACATTTGAAATTCCTTGAAACATTTGTGTTTGCTAGAGTTTGCTACTTCCAGCCAAAAACGCTTTTCCATAGTGATGGTTCTCCTGGGTTAATTTACTCTTTTTTTCCCCAATTGTAATAATGAGAAATCCCGGCCCCCTGCCCCTACATGAAGGTCTGGCTATAGATGGTGGTGTGGGCGCGTTCACTGTTGGAGGAGAACGGCAGCCCTCACACTGCAATCATTTCAAAGACGCCCAGCACATGGAGCGAAACCAAATTCATTCAATTTCACTAGACCCTCATTAAAAACAGATCTTAATTAAGTTCACATTCATCAGGGCAACATCATTGGAACTGAAACGGGAAAAGCGCATGCACGGCCGTTTCATTTGGAGCAGGAAGAAATTAACAATAAATTAGCAATCCTAAAGAAACCGCCAATAGAAGAAAAGAAAAAAAAAACAGGACGGCTACTCGGTACTAAGCATCAGCTGAACACCAGTCAATTACCAGACGTGGGGACACAGTTTCAGGAAATAAAGAAGGAGGGACTTTTCAGCACAGAGCTACGATAATGGGATGCAAAGGCGCACTACGCATTTGCATGTTGTACTCGGCTCAGTTATTTGCAGGGGAATAACAGGCAGAGCGCACCGGTGAATGTATGTATATACAGACCGTTTTCCTCCGACTGTTACAGTTTTTTACAGGCTTTAAAACCTCTTCATCTCAGATGTCTCTTATGGATGAATAATATATCGTCGACGATGTTGCCGTCGTACCGCATCAGACACACGGCGGCTTCCTACGTGAAAAGCAATGCTAAAGATGCCACGCCAGCCCCATTTCAGAAATGAATGCATAAATAACTCATGCGGCTGGGTGGTGGTCCAGAGGTCTTGGCTCGTGTAGCTGTCGGCATCAATGGACCCACAACGGGGTCGCGTGACAACAATATAATTATTCTGTGAGATTCTGTGTTGCTTGCCAAGGAGCAGAAGAAAAAAAAACACGGACACCTCTGAAACAATTCAAAAACGTTCCCTCCACAATGTGTGGGGCCAGGATATAGTAAGTATGGGAGAGCATGCGGTAGTCAGTCAGTCAGTCAGTCAGTCAGTCAGTCAGACAGACAGACAGACAGACAGACAGACAGACAGACAGACAGACAGACAGACAGACAGACAGACAGACAGACAGACAGACAGACAGACAGACAGACAGACAGACAGACAGACAGACAGACAGACAGACAGACAGACAGACAGACAGACAGACAGACAGACAGACAGACAGACAGACAGACAGACAGACAGACAGACAGACAGACAGAGAGAGAGAGAGAGAGAGAGAGAGAGAGAGAGAGAGTTCCAATTATATGGCTGGGATGCAGTTAAAGAACCTTGGGGTCTAGTAGCAGTGAGGCCTGCCGGTTCATCTTCATGATATAATACTTAAACCCAGACTCCGCCGGGCCGCTGAAGACGAGCCTCTCTCCACCATTTCCCCTGGCCATTAATGAAAACCAGGGGAAAACTGCATTTGCTATTGGCACATGAATATGTTTATACGTCTGTACACTGAACCCAAAGGGCAGTGTGAGAATAGTTTGAATAGTTTTTCCACTTCATATTCATAGAAGCGTGGAAACATACGGACGCGTCCTTGCAACATTTGAGATGCATTAACGGAGATTTATAGTCGCCTAGCATCAGCCACGCGAGCGGGCGTGAACCACAAATGACGGACTCATGACACCCCCCCCCCCCCCCCCGCTCTCCCCGTGCACGTCTACAGCAACAGTGGGGTGAAAAGGCGACCAGAAGTGCCATGGCCACACGTGGACCTGCCTACGCACTCCGCCACCCGGTGACTACAAATGAGGCTTACGTTTGTCATTACAGATTCTGTATTCAAAATAATCACTAAAGCGCTGTATGACGCACACGCCTGAGCCCACACCGTTCCAGCAGTTGCTGCACTGCTCAGCCAACAGGGGCACGCTTAGCAGACTTCTTCTTTATAGTCGCTAAACCCCGACCCCGGCGTCTTCCATCTTAAAAACAGTGCCCCCCCCCCGCTGGGAGGCGAGCAATTGCGTATCCGTGGCAATGCGGCGATCGGCCGTTCCGAGCGTCGCAGTTAACGAGCTGGCGTCCTCGTCCTTCTCCCAATTACCAGCCACGGGGATAATGACAACACACACCGCGCAGCCGCTATCTGTTTAGACGCGGCGACGGACGGGCAAAACATCCAATCATTCCCCGCACCGCAGAATGCGCCGTGTTTTTGCTTTGTAGTTAGCCAATTTGTCACGGGACAAAGGGTTCTGAAAAGGGAAATTCAACACAATGCACGGCGTGGCGATGCGGTTCCCGGCTGTCACGTCGACAAAGCCATGTTGAATCGAACCGGGGGGAAAGAAAGGGGAAGTGGCGGAGAACGAACACGCACGCACGCACACACACACACGCACGCACACGCACACACACACACACACACACACAGAAAAAATATCTACTTTCAATTACCTTTTGATTCCTAGTGCTCTCCTGCACACAAATCTGCCCATCGATTGTGCGCTTTCAGTGTTCTAACCTCACATCTAAGTCACTTTGGATGAGTGTGTTAAATGAATTAGTGCACATGTCAATAATTCACAAGAGAGAACCGGTGGAAGAGGGAGAATAACTGCCGCTCCCGCGCTTTCAAAGCCAAAAAAAACGCCCGGGCCAATCGCTTCCAAATGTCTGAGCGCTGATTTGGAGGCCTAGCGCACATCCTTATAATGCAGACCGCCCGCTAAGGAGAGCTGTGACTGATGAGGCCATGTGGTTGCCGTTAAGAGTGATTACCTTGATGGTGGGAGGGGCTATGGCCAAGTATTTGTCCCCATTGTGATAAGTGATTGATTCTTGTCCAATGATTATAGCACCCCCAAATGGCTCTGGCACTGAAATACAAGCACAAGAAGGAGAAGAGACGTGAAACGGTTGGACACAGTCCAGTCATGCAGTCCATTTTTCGCGTACATTTTAACCGGCCAATACGTTTCGGCACAAGAGACAACTGATTGCCATTGCTGATGGCTTGTAATGTTCCTAGAAAGAAAATATAAATAAAAAGAAAGAACTTATTTCGAAGATGACTATTCAGCCTGTAGGCCCATGGCTACACAATATTGGACCCCTAGCCCCAAACAGATTACAGCAATACAGCAATGAAGAAGTCGCTAATCGAATCTTAAAATATGTGTAATACAGTTGGAAACACAGAGCACACAATATATGACATCAATATTGCGGGGGCTGGGGAAGAATTTGATTTCTTAATCCACCCATGGCAATCCATTGAAAATAACATCAGAGAGATAAGCAGCAATATCAAAAGATACCGGGAGCCATCAACCAGTAAAACATTTCAAAGTACAGCAAATTAGAGGACGCCCAAATCATATGTGTGGTTATTCCATCTTTCCTTTGTTCCTGCATGGGCCACGGCAGATTTAAAAACCACCCAAAGTGGTCAGTGGATGATATTTTGGTATGAGAGCCATTGCTAGTTGGCAGCTATGTTATCAGCTCATGAAGTTCACCACCCAGTACAGCAAGTAGAATATCAGGCAGTGCTGCATTTCCCAGAGGCTCCCCCTTTTCCAGGACCTCTATTGATGTTTCTGGCCTGTGGACCTATGCGTAGGAAAAGGTCTCTTGTACCTGGGATGACCATGGATGCCTCTGCCTCCACGTTCTCCTGTTTCCACGGGCCCTTGTTGAACTCCTTCTCCCTCAGGGAAACCTCGTAGGTCTTCACGTGTCGGCCCTGCGGGTCCTACAACCGCAGAGAGGAAACGCACCAGGAATGAATCAGTGAATGAAACGGCTCTGACCAGAAAAAAACAAACAACAAAAAAACACACATCCTACCAAACACATGGAAGTCACTTTCCTTTTCACATGAAAAAAAAAAAAAAAATCTAAAAAAAAAATGGACCAACTCCCAAATCAACCAGCTCCACTCTCCCGACACCCAGCTCAACCCCCCCCCCCCCCCACCCCATCCCTCCCCGCCCCGAGGCTCCCTTCACAACCGGCCGCGTGCACTCGCTCACTGCACCTGGTAGATGAAGCAGACGGTGGGCGCCTGGCAGCCGTAGAGGAAGTGCACGTCGATGACCTGCAGCTCCTCCAGGCGGATGTTGAAGGCCTTGAGCTCGCGGTTGTCCCGGTCCAGGGGGATGACCTTGAAGAGGCCGTCGTACAGCCTCAGGCCGATCATGCGGCACTCGGGGTCCACGATGCCGATGATGCCCGTCTCAGAGGGCCGGCCCACACGGTCCTGGGGGGGGGGGGGGAGGAGGAGGCGGTCAGGTCACACACACACACTGAGGCCATCCTTAAAAATATTTTGCTTTGCCGTAACTCGAGCGACCCTGTCAATTTAGGACCGACCTAAATATTATTATTTTTTCCGCTTTTAGTCCGACCGACTTGCTGGTTGTAAACTTGCATTAAAACTGACCGTTTTTTTTTTACTCTTCAAACAACTAATGCAAATACAACCCGGCGTCATCTATGATTATGTGTTTACACCATTGGTTTCTGCATGGTTTACGCATGTCACACTATGAACTATACGACACGTTCGCTTCATTTAATCAATTATGATGGCTGTGGCGGCAGTAAAGAAAATGTTTGCGGTCACCGTTCAAAGTTATACGGGTTCAGGCACCTTAGCAATACATTTAAAAAATGCATTGAAATATTTTGAAACCGCTATAATGTGACACAAAGTTCTGGAAGAACTGTGCCCAGATCTTTAGCCATCCCTTCTCCCCTCGAGTCCCAGTCAAGCCCAGTCAGTGACGTCACAATAAGCAAATGTGTTTGAATTCATACCTCCATAATCACCATGACCAAAATATTACTTTTATTTTTTTACTTTGAATTATGAAAAAAAAAAATATATATATACACCTACCTACATACTCTTTTTTGGGTTGTTACTGAAAACACAAATATTTTTAAGGATGGCCTGATGCTATTCGGATGGGACTTTGAATGTGTGATTCAGGGCTTCATCGGTCCAATCAAGGTTTCAATGTTTTAAGTACTGGGCTACTGGTTGTTCTGGACAGTTGTATACTCAATTGATTGTGTTTTATTCATTGATTCCCGTCTTTAGTCTGCACAATGTCATAAATAATGCAAAATAAAGCCCATCACCAGTTCACCAGTGCTCCCTAAAAGAAGAAAATAACTAAAGTAAAAATAAACTGAATAAAAGTACATCGGCCTGACGTGGACTAGTTTACGCAGAGCTGCGAGATCGCCATGGCAATAAAGTATAGCGCCTCTAATTCTGCGGAGTTCATAAAGTGGGAGACACGAGAGATGGCATTCACATGCTTGATTTACTTGCAGCCTGGCCTGGCAAAGCCAATATCGCCTGCACTGATTGAGATGGATATGTTTACAGACAAAAAGAAAATGTAATTTCCTTTCCATGTTTATCATCACAATTGAAAAATGTTATTCATATACAATGCACTGAAGACACATCTCAGTCATCAGAATGGTATCCGGCCTGCAAAGAACAGGGTCAATGGGCAATTTTATTTAGGGGCCTACTCTTCCGGTAATGGAATTTGTAAAGGGGGGGGGATAAAAAAAAAAAGACTGTGATCAGTAGTGGGTTTTAAATTAAGGATCCATGAAGGGATCAGGATTTGCAAGGCTGATATAAGTCAGTGTTTTATTTTGATCAATTAATTTTACCCTAAAAAGTGGGTCACAGAAGTCTGTCAGTTCACACTCGTCTTTACTTTCACACTCGTCTTTACGTCTTTACTAATGTACATGACATCAGCAAAGACAAGCGAGTTTATATCAACCAGTTCAAATCTGCACCTATCCAACATCCCTTGTTATTATATTTCTATGTAGTCCTACTGCATCAATATTGATCTGTTGATGGAAGCACAAAATATATATTTTTTTTTTCTTTTTTCTTTTTGGCCTTCAAAATAAATCTTTTAAATGATTCAAATTGCTCTTGCCCTCCACCCCATGCACTGAAGCCCCGTTAGTGTAGACTTGTGCTGGCACTCACCTGCACATTGCCATGGGCACGTGTGATGATGTCGATGCTGTCTCCGTTCTGTTTGTATTCCAGGATGCAGGCGTTGTACTTTGATGTGAGGATGAACAGCAGGTCCTTACTCTCCCCCTGCACATGGTGCAGAAAAACAAAACCGGCGTCACGCACAAACAACCATTAAAAAAAAACGCCATTTCCAAACTTAAAAAAAAAAAAATCATAAGCCGTTTTTAAGTTGCAAAGGAAAATGCAAATGACTCTGAATAATCTTACAAAATATAGTTTTGTAGGGTTTCTCTTTTGACAGTTCTATTCTGGATTTAATATGCACAAATTCATAATTTGCATAATACCTGGTGACTAGACAGCCAACTGATGACACTTAATTAGACATGCAAGTACACCCACGTACCTTTGGCCTGAAGAGTTCCATGACAGCAATCTTGCCGTACATGCCCACCTCCTTGACAGGCCTGAGTCCCTCTGCTGTCACCACATAGATCTCCAGACGTGTGTTCTTGGCTATGAGCAGATTGAGGTCCTCCGCAGAGGTGAAGTGACCTGTGGATACACATTCACAATTGGTAGATTGAATACCTTTAAGTGTGAACATTAAATGAGAAAGACATTCATAAAAACAGCCCAACCTCACTCACTCCCTTCCTTACTCCCTCCCACGCACTCACTCACTCACTCACTCACGACATGCATGCGCACACACATGTATTTTGTACATGTGTGCTATTTATCATATAGAAAGTCAGGATGGGCACAAGCAACTGAATTGATGAGTGAAACTTTTAACGCTTCCCATTTCCCCATCGGCATGCGTCCAAGAGGTTTCCTCCACACCTACACCTGCTGTGTCTGGGACAGTGTTCAACACACATGCCCGTGACATCCCACGATCTCTGACAAACCATTAACGTTATACCGCACTACACATAATGACCAGTTGTATGGCTCCTGCTGTGGTCTTTACTGAAGTCAAATTGCAGTGACTGATATAGAGGGGAACCAATATTCTACCATGAAGTCATTGTCTTCCTTCAGCCTCTCTCCATGTGGTCCACTTACCATTGCTGCAACTTCTCCCTGTGTGTCTGCCTATTATAGAGGTGGTGCTGTTCGCTACAAAACGGTCAAAAGCACACAACGTGCAGGGAAAATGAAGCGTACCTCTAGCAATAAACATCATCAATGTCAACAGGGTATGGAGCCCACAAAAGGAGAACAACAGCAATACAACATAAAGATGCTGATGTTTTGCAAAAGATAACTATTTAAAGCCACCGTTGCTATGCATTTGTGAAGCAACATTGATCTTGCAAGCTTCTGTGAACATTTTAAGCTCGTCGCTTTGTGTGGCTAATTAATCGTTGTTTGCGATATGAAAACCCAGAGAAGTCAATGATGCATTCAAGCACAGCATGGAAATGAAAGAAACGGCAGACCGCAGCACTCCAGAGGGTTTGGCAATTGGTTTGGCTCAAATATATGACTAATTATCATATGGACCTTGGACTAGATTCTTGCCTGTGATCTGCAGCTTAGGGGAAAACCTACCGCTGCATGGGTCCTTTTACTCGGTAATGGTTCCTTCCCCTAATCTTACCACAATCATCAACATCCAAAAAGCTTTTTCCAAGTTGTTCAAGGAAAGGCTGTGACAGCTAAGCAACCAGACACCAGAAATACAATGACATTTTGGCCGTCATTCGGTGCCACTGCCAAATGATGCATTCCATGATTAAAGTGGCTATGGCTTAACGTGAGCTTAAGTTATACAAGGCCACCAGGCATCAGAGCTCTCACAGAGCGGCCAAACGGGCCTCCACCAGTGGTTTGTTTTGTCCCAAGATACAAGGCTTCATGCTGTCAGTCTGCTCTTTCTGTAAAGGGGGCAAAACTTTGGAACTCTCTACCTACTAATCTCAATTTAGAGACCAACAGTAATGCATTTAAGAAAGGACTCAAACAGTGGCTAAAATCAAAACAACAGTGCTCACATGATTTGTTTCAATTGACTGTTTGCTTGACCATGTTGCCTTTGCTTTTGTCTTTGCTTTGTAGATTATGTATGTATTTAACCAGAAAAACTGCCCCTCTTTTACTGTTTTAGTGTTATTTTACACCACATTCCTTTTTTTTTCTCCTCTTTCTTTTCTTATTACTTTTATTATCTTCCATCAATTTAAAAGCCTCCTGTGGACAAGTGTTGTGAATTAGCACACGTGATAAAACACTTAATCAATGCATCTGGTTTGTCCAATGTAATTGTGATGTCCACATCAAATAAACAATCAAATAAAATAAAGCTGACACTTAGTCTGTTTAGATGGATAGCATCAAAACCGCTTTGAAAAAAACAACAATATTGACATGCTTCAGCAATTTGGTTTTGGGACTGTAGTACAGTCACTATGTATAGGCTTCAACATTGGTATAGATATAGGTTTGTAATTAATTTAGCCTACTTTATGAAACAGTTGCTAAATATTAACCATATTGATATACTGTATAGCCTACTACTATGATCTTAATAACATTAAATAAAAGTTGTGTTTCTCTCCCAAAGAACCACCAGCACAAAGTCTTGCTTGCACATCCATTATAATGAGACTGCAACTCGACAGTCCACTTAAAAGTTATGGCATTGTGCATCATGTTCTGCACACCCCAGGGCTTTGCTTTAGTGTATATAGACAAGGAGGAGAATGCCCATCAGGACTTTAAACTATAGAAACATTGGCATCTGCACGCATAACTTGTAATACCATCTCTGGTTCAGGAAGGTGGGATTAATTCCCCTCATGTCAATCAATCAACTAGTATGAACTGGCAATATCTTACACTATAGTTGTTGACAGGTCTGAGAATCGTGAGACTGCCAGACACAATGGAACGAATTGATGATCCCGAATTTAGAGGTATTAAGTAAAAAGTAGGTCACTATAATAACCTTGTCTGTCCATAGTTGGATTGCACTAGTAATGCAGTGATCCCGAGTTAAAATGTTAACATGTTGGATACACTAGTAGTCTGATCTGTGGCCAACATGTAGCATGAATAAGCCATAACGGGTTTTCAAAAATAGCGACCGATAAACGAATGTATTTGACGATCCTGTGTACCAGGTCATAGTGTTGCTGGTAATAATGCCAATGATTTAGCAAAACGAAAACTAGTATGCCGTGAGGCCCCGCAGTGCCAGTGTTGCCTAAGTTCATGCGCGGGAGTTAAGCTAACATGCAGGTGGTGAATGTGTGCGGGTGCTGATGCGATATTTACCAAAACAAAATAATCATTTAAAGGCATATTTACCTGTGATGCAGGCATTGACTGCCGTTGGTTTCTGAGCGGTTACAACGTAGTTGTAAGACATTTTTGAAAAAACAGAAAATAAACACCTACGAAGTGTTTTTAACGTTGCACAAGTGAAAACCAAAACACCATTGGTGTTAAAATAGTACGGAAGTAGCTTGCTATGTAGCCACCGTACGGCTAATTTTGAAGCTGTTCTAATGTGGGCGCCCCCTGGCGTCGCGGAGTTCTGCGTTGACCAACAATAATTTATTAGTTTTGCACATTGAAAAAGGTTCACAAATGAAATCCATGACAGTTTTTGATTTATTTCGTATGTATAGAGATACAAACAATTGTGGAAAAGATTCCTAATCATTAAGGTATATTTTGATTAGAAAATATAGGTTATATATTATGTTAGAATCATAATGAAGTAGTACAAAAATATTATAAAATATAGAAATTGTACTAGTAGATATTTTAGTAGATATTTACTCCATTGAAACCATTGCTGTAATCAACAATGTAAATGAAGGAGGAGGTGGATATATATGTTATTTTTTAGGTATATAGATTTGGTATATTTTTGTCTTCAGCAAAAAGTGGTTGGCTTGAGAAAGAAGTGGTTGTGTGTGCAGTTTTAGATAGAGATTTGACCATTTGGCAGATAAATTAATTCACGGTACATATCAAAACAATTGCCTGCTAGAAATACAACTGTGTAGTACATCTACTGCACGATGATCATGAAGTTGACCGATATCGGGTTTCTCAACTCTTCTTGGCTTTAAGAGTGATTTATGGTTTGCGATGGAAAATCTTTATTCAGATTCTCTTTACACAGTATATGCATATGATGATAACATATGTTGTTATGATACCAGAATCTGAACACATATCACATGCACAGGAAGCTTTAGTGTGAAACACACCACCACCTGGTCTCTTTTATTATTCAAAACTGCAGCCTTTTGAAACCACTTCATACATCATATGCAAGTAAAGCCCTTGTTCAGAAGGGCAATGTAGACATCCAACCCTCCAAAACCTTATTTGTCAAAAAAACAGAACAAAAATACATTATCATTATTTTATTTAAATAAATAGGTGCACAATACATTAGGAAAACAGATATAGGCTTTCCTAAAGAAAAACAAAATTGCTTCACGAACACTCAAATTGTAAAAAAAAAATATAATTTTGGCCAATCATTCTTCAGTTCTTATTGAACCATGAAGAGATAAAAATGGAATGCATGTTCATTGCTTAGTTTAACCATTTCAAGCAAACTTCACTAACAATTTATATTCTATACTTTGTTATGAAGATTTGTTGAACCTGAGATAAAAACGCTGTTGAGTTCAGAACAAGCATCTGTTCCAGTATTTTGTTATATTATTTATATTAGATCACTACTTCATATAGATGGACATATAAATAGCTAATCTGAATTACAAACATAACTAGATGAAATCTAGTGCATATTTTTTATTCCAAAATAGTGCAAAGATTTTATTTGTGAAACTTCAACATCTGCAAAAACATTACGAAGAGACGAGAAAATTGGATTTGGTCGGTTTGTCAGTTTTATACTAATACTGTTAGCATCAAGAAGCATCAGGCCAGTGCAGCCACGCACAACTGATAGGTGCAACGCACGAGAAACAAGACATCACAAATGGCTCAGTATATGGATCAGTATAAAACAATTCCAATAGGCTAATGGAAGTATTTACAATAAAGGATAACTTGAGTTGTGTACTGTGAGGACATGTGCATCACAGAGACAAAGCATTGGACCGAGGTGGCTTCCCCCCCCAGTGCCGCCACACTCAAGCTTTCACTGTCTGGCTCGTGCAAATACTTCCCGCAGCCAAGGCGAGTCTTCGTAGAGCCGGGGGTCCCCCAGGTACTCCGTTGTGCGCTTGTAGAAGTAGTAGTAAAACACGCCAACTGTGTGGAGGACACGGGTGAATTTCAGTTCAGGGAGTGCAATGTGAAGCTGCCTCAAGGTTCACGTGTGGTCGTTTCAGAAGTCAAACATACACACAAACATGTGTACATCAACTCTGATCGCCATTGTTCATGTGTATATGTATGTGTATGTGATCACCATTGTTCGTGTGTAGTGATCACCATTGCTCATGTGTATGTGATCACCATTGTTCATGTGTATGTGTATGTGATCACCATTGTTCATGTGTATGTGTCTGTGATCACCATTGTTCATGTGTATGTGTCTGTGATCACCATTGTTCATGTGTATGTGTCTGTGATCACCATTGTTCATGTGTATGTGTATGCGATTACCATTGTTCATGTGTATGTGATCACCATTGTTCATGTGTATGTGTATGTGATCACCATTGTTCATGTGTATGTGTATGTGATCACCATTGGTCATGTGTATGTGTATGTGATCACCATTGTTCGTGTGTATGTGTATGTGATCACCATTGTTCGTGTGTATGTGTATGTGATCACCATTGTTCGTGTGTATGTGTATGTGATCACGATTGTTCGTGTGTATCTGTGTGTGTGTTATCTGGATGGATGCATTGGAAAATAATCATCACATAA
The DNA here is from genome assembly GCA_036785325.1 of Urophycis tenuis. Lineage (NCBI taxonomy): Eukaryota > Metazoa > Chordata > Actinopteri > Gadiformes > Phycidae > Urophycis > Urophycis tenuis. The sequence goes on along the minus strand of JAXIVH010000005.1, from coordinate 7,664,624 downwards.
AACAGTGTTCTCTAATAAATCATTGAATGTGGGCCTATAGTTGGAAAAATTAAAATGGTTAATCCCTGAAACACATTGAAATTCTGTTACGTCCCATGGGATGAGTCAAGGTACACACAAAAATAGACATTACATCTTATCTTTCACCTACATGTGATGTTCAAAGTCACAGCCTGCTCCTTGTGATCATTGTACGGTGTCTGCAGTGAAAAAAACTCAGTGTGCCAGACTACAAGAAGGCCCTAAAATTCTTTTGTCACTTGAAAATAGAATTATATCACAAAAAGTCTCTCTATTCTCTTCTTTTCCTGCTTTCCCCAGAGTAGTGCAAATAGGATTTTAGAGGAGGGAGAGTATTTTTTCTCAGAAGGTGTTTGTGAAATTAAATTACACCATGAAATGGGCTACCAAATTGCTTACGTAGCCTTTATTGTGGAACTATGTGTTTTGTTTCAAGAATAAAACATTCTCAATGTTTATAAAAGCTAAAAAAAAACATTTTCGAATATTTTTTATAGAGGTCACATTTTTTGCAACCCATCTAATACAAAGGTGCGGTTTGGACTTAATATAATGCAATCAACTGGAAGTCATTTGATTCCACAACATGATTCCAACTATAAAACAGCCTAGACTGTGATAAGCTAGTTTTCAGGGCATCGATACCGAATCAATTCTGAAATATTCGGTGCCCAGCCCTGTGTCGCTGTCACAATCACGGCCAAAGTCCCGGCCACCTCCTGTTCCCTTGCCTGCACCCAGCGCCAGGCAAGGAGTCCCGTGCTCACATCCCAGATTTTAGTTTCAATTCATGCATTTTGTGTTTCTTCTCCGGCTGAGCCACAGCGCTGTCCACCTCGCTGGCACATCCATACTGCCCCTTCTCTTTGTGGCTGACATCCTCTCCTCTCATTGTAAATAAATCATGAAGCATTCTTTAGCAAATCAAATAAAGTGGTGCTTGCTAAGCACACCACATTGGATCTGTATCGTTGTATTGTATTGTGTCTCCCTGACTGACTCACAGACTGCTAATTTAAGATATGCCCTCAACGCCTCTTCTACTCTCTCTCTAGATTGGTCAGAGATCCCTGGGGCGGGCAAAGATGCTGTAGTGCTGAGCAGTAAAGCAGTGTATTGCACTGTAAGAAGCAGTGAAGCAGTGTAAGAATGCATTGATGTACATTAAATAAAAATGCATTCATTTCTTTGTATATTTGCACCCACAGACACATAAAACATATATGTGGATACTCACAACTTAGCAAAGTATAAACAAGTTTCCTTACCAACCCTCTGGAAGACAAAGAGCACCTGTAGGCCATCTGTCCAGATGAATCTGTTAGAGTTTAACCAGCGAAGATTCTGTAAAGGTAAAAAAAAACATATCATAGAGAAAACTTCACTTTTACCCAACCATTCCAGTACAAATTGTATAACCAAAGAAAATGTGTGGATGGAAGATCTCCGTTTTGAAACTCAAATTATGCTTTTATATATTCTGTCTGATCAGAATATCAAATTATGTTTAACAAACCACAACAAGGCCTCCACTTAGTGGACAAAATAATGGTCCACATATCAATGCAGCATGCCTTCACGTTCAAAGTAAATGCTCCACAAAGTAGCAGCACTCATATTCTATTATACCATAAAGTATTAATGTGAGTTAACGTGAGTTAATATGAAGAGACAGGAAGAAAAAAGCTCCCAAAATTTGACCCATTTAAATTGAGTCAAAATAGCAGCAAGCACTAAAACCTCAATCACTTGCTGCATTTGGAATCGGACGAACAATTGAGTCAATGAATCAGTCAACAAATATCGTCAGCACATCGTATACATACGTATGTATCGTATACACATTTACATAACAAACTACATTTGTAGTTTTGGACCCGTATGGTAGGCTCCGTCGGTAGGTACCATGATCCAGGAGTGAAGGATGATGCTCAGTGTTAAATAAAGCGCGGAGTACATCAGCATGGCCCGGAACCGCTCCAGCAGCAGAGCCACCAGGCCCACCTGGAACACGTAGGTGTTGAACAGCATCAACAGGATGATGATCAGGTTGAACAGGATGGAGATGTCCTGTATACTGTAGGACAGAGGAGGGGAGAGGAGAGGAGGAGAGGAGGGGATGAGGAGGGGATAGCAGAGGGGAAGTAGAGAGGAAAAAAAGGAGACATTAGAGGAGTGGAGGGGAGGGAATCTAAGGGGGAGAACACAAGATATAAGAAGACAAGAGTTCACAAGCTCTATCAAAAGACAAAGATAAACTTGACCTTTTCCAGACTTTACATGGTATTCGCAAGCCGTTTAAAACACAAACAAGTTTGAAAGTAGCACAAATTCTCTGCCTTGTCTTTCCCCCTTTTTTTTCTGTCTGACTACTCAGACTCGCAGACGGCAGAGCGACAGCAGAAGACATAAAACCTCGCCTTACATAAACAGCACAAGCTGGACCGCAGGCTCTTTCCTCAGCAGCTCACTGAAGGAGTTGACAAACAAGTCGAAGGACAGCAGGCTGAGCTGGATGAACAGAACCAGGGAGTAGTTGCTGGTGTGCTGCGTCTCCGGCCCAAAGGCTGGCCGCCCGGGCGGATTGTGGTTCCACGATGGATCCAAGGTTGCACTGCTCTCACCCACGCATGACAGAAACATCCACCCCCCCACCCCCGCGCTCAGCGATGTGGCCCACTGTCCACTAGCTCCACTGTGGTTGCATGCGGTCCGAGATGAAATCAGGCTTATGCTGGTCCTTCAGGGATTCATTGTCATGGAATAGCAGTCCTTTCTTAAGATTCACCCCATGGCCTGGGCGTGTTGCGCAGAGAATGATGGCATCCTAACTTGCCTCCCCAAGTTGAAGACAGTGGTTGTTAGCAGTGGGCTATGGCATTTATATTCCAAAAGTAGAGTCTGTAAAAGTAGATCAAACACAAAACATACAATTATTACTGTGAAATTCAATACACATCACAGCAACTTGTCTTGCCTTTTATTTTATCTTTAAGTGGACCACCTAAATGTTTTACATTTTATGTATTGTATTAAGTAAACAATTTAAACAAAGATGTTCAGGGCAGCAACATTAGAATTTCATGCATTAGTTAGATAAAATTGGGTACAAACAGCTCTTGAAAGCCACGACAAAACAGAGAACATTCTGACGTTAATCAAATTAAAACGATACTTGGACTATATATACACACAATTACAATTTAAATCGACATTCAATAGGCGTGTGAGTATAAGCATAAAATCCATGTATTTTATTCTTATAGGCCTACTTCATTGAGTAAAAACAACATGCCTGTGTTCACGATGGCATCACTGGGATCCTCTTATAACCCCAGACATATAAAGCCGTATTTATAGCCTGGAGTGCATCGGCAGGTGTGTGAGCGTGTGTGTGTGTGTGTGTTAGAGAGAGATTAAGACCTGTTTTAAACTGGAGGACAGAAGTGTCAAACACGACTTTGAATCCCTAACAGTGATTCATGCCACACAACAACTCGATGAAATCACACACACAGCATCAGTTTCTGTTATGAATGCTGTACATAACGTTACGTGATCAAAACAATGATGAGACAGCACCCTTAGGCTGACATATTCATTGACTGGATTGCCTCAATGTCTGTATTAACGAGTAGTTATATCCCAGAAGCTCACCCCTGTTATCATAAGCAATCTATCAGTAAAAATGCATATATTTGCAGTATTTGTTCGTGGTATCTGACACTAGGATGTTGTAGTTTAGGTGTGGACGTCTTAATCTACTTATAGGGGACTAACCAACCCTCCTGTCCATCCAAACTGAATGGCGCTGTATTTTGGTAACCTCGCTGATCCTCAGCAACACCTACCAACTAGACGGGAAATCATAAGATCGTAGAAAAAGTTGTTTCTTTTTGGCAATTACCTCAAAACGACGTCCACTCACTTCACTTTATCCATAACCAAGTCCAGTATCTTCATTGCGGGTCGCGCTCCTGGTCTCGCTTGGGTGGTAACCAGGGAACAGATTTCACCGTTACGTGTCTAATAAATGGGCACATGGAGTTACCGAAAAATGACCAAATCTCCACCTAAGTTTTGTGACTATTGTATGTTGCTACGAGAGAACTAACGTATGCCAATTGGCATGAATACGTGACTAGATATATACATATTAAAGGGACGATTCAGATTCGCATTTGCTTTAGGTATTACGGTGGATTTACATAGGCGGCACGATAATTGACTCAACCGTTGCCATCTAGTGTACATCTTCGGCAAACTTTTTTTTTTCATGGTCATTTTAACACATTCTTCTACCTAGAGCCTAAAAGTAGAATATGGATCACATTATATAATGTGTTATATGTTATGTAATAATACCTGCTCATAGCGTAACGCCATGGCGTTAAACTCTTTCTCTTCTTCCATGGCTCATCTCTTCTGTGTGTTTTACTTTGCACATGCATTTTAGGCTTTTGTCTCCATATCTAACTCCAAAGGGACTCATGGGGAGGATAAATGGATATAGGCCCTCTGAGGTAGCCCCAGAAAACTGTTATCCAGGCAATAGCCGAGGAACAATTAAGGTGTGTATGGGGGGGACAGCTAACTCTAAAACGATCAATGGGGTCTGGGGAGGGGATTGTTAGCAAAATCACACTGTAATGTATTTTTTCTGCATTAACACGCCCCTTCAGGTATGGCTAAACTATTCCAGCAGATAACTACACTTAAAATGTAATGTTTACTTTATTCTTCATATGTATTTGTCTACCAATTTATAGAGGCCAATATGAACGTTATAGACCTGTGATATGTGATAGGGTTACCTTTGACATTTTCGCGAAATCATTTATATTATGAATGTGTGTGTGTGTGTGTGTGTGTGTGTGTGTGTGTGTGTGTGTGTGTGTGTGTGTGTGTGTGTGTGCGTGTGTGTGTGTGTGTGTGTGTGTGTGTGTTGGGGGGTGGGTGGGGGGGGTGAATCATCAGCACCAGCCAACCTCATGTCCTTGAGAGAGAATTCTCAGAGCTAATGCATTTTTTGTTGTATTTTTTTCAGTCAGGATTTAATCAGAGAGAACTGTGTGCTCTATTGGCATATCTTTCAGTTCCCATGACTGGCCATGGAGAGAATGCTCTATGCATTCCTTCCACAGAATATTTTACATGCTTACTGTGGTAGAGATGTCCGTAAAATTCCCCGTCTAGAATGAATAAAGTAGGCTACAGCTTAAGTTACATCCAGTTAATGCGAATGAATGTACCTCTACATGTAGTTCATTGTCCTATTGGAAAACACAGGCTACATAGATATTCACGTTCACCGCAGGCAAATGGTCCTGCGATGTTGTTATCCACTTGGGGGCAGCAAAACCCAGTGTACCTGTGGCAGAGCTGACCACACTCTTTGAGGCTGCAACGGAATCTGTTTGGAACAAGTGTGCAGTGTTTTTAAAATGAACATAATTCAGCCAAATAGATAGGAACTAACTACACACAAAATTGTCAATATTATTTCACATTCTTTGGGCTCATTTCTTTCTGCAACAACCAAAATAAAATGACGCTCTCATTCTCCTGACCGCGCCAGATAACATATCTACTGTCAACAGCAGCACAGCAGCAGGGCAGGTTTTCTGAGGACGTCGGGGAGAGCTGCCAGACGTTGTGAAATATTTCATCAATAAACTCAGAGGGTCTGCGCTGAGCCACGTGAGCAGGCGCTCGTTCGGTTAATTCAACGTCACAGGAAACGGGCGCGTCTAGCGAGCACGTTTCAGATAAAGTCACACGAGTTTTATTTTCGCTGGCTCGATCACGCGTGTGGGGTAGAAGTATACGGCCATGGTAAAAGTGCGGGCTTGAAAATAGTAGCGTATTATGATGATATGAATCACTCATGGCATTTAGATCATAAAAGCCCTAACCCAGAAACATCTTCTATAAACACCAGGTGTATTTTTTTAACGCAATGTGAAGAAATGAATAATAGCGTTTCAAGCCAATGTTATGTCAGTGCGGGTGATTTAATGTAGTGATGTGATACAATGATTTCTCAATAACATCAGAAGGCCTACGTTTATATTTGGCCACCCCGCGCACATGTGTGTTTCGGGAGGGAACTGTAATGGTTTACTTAGGGTCACGTTGTCTCCAGTAAAGCGCTCGCGCTACTGTTCATCATGCCTCTCCACTTATGTCCATCCGTTGCTAGGGGGAAACGTAACATCAAAGCAACACGGGTGGGGTGGGGTGAGGGCTGTCTCAAGGACAGCGCATTTAGTATCATGCAACAAACCCTTCAAACAACATTCAAAGCCGTTTTGAAAGTGTTTGCGCATATACCATGTGTATTGTGTATGTATAGGCCTACTGAAATTGGCGCCTTCATGTCTGGCAGCTTGTTGGTTATTTTCCAAAAAACATGACATAACATTCGGATACAATTTGGACAGAGGCCCCTCCCGTCGCTGTACTAACTGAAAGTGCCACACCAGTTGCATGCCAGGGGAAGCAATTTATTTAGTTGAAACCTGAGCACACCGCGTGATGTGCGGTTGTTATCAGTAAGGACAGGATAGTGCACGGTTCAGCTCGATTAATGGTGTGCGGTGGGACAATAAGAGGCGGGGCTATACTGTAACCAGTCTATATCAAAGCGACCGTCATTAACTGATTCGTGCAGATATCCGCCCTGCAGGTCTGAATCAATGAGGTCACCGCATCTGAGTATAACGTAAACTGTAGAATAGACTGTTATATGGAGTGCTGAAGAAGACTATTGACATTTTTACTTAATTTCAATACATTTTATTTGGTGAACTTGACCTCTTAAGGGCAGCCAGATATCAGGCATCGTTTTACACGGTTAGAGCAAAACTTGTCCGGTTCTCAAAATATATGATCAATATAATTTGAGTTGAACTCATCATAAACAGAGTGACATCATAGTGGTGGTGGCAGCAGTAGCAAAGGTGCTAGCAGCAATGTGTCCTTTTCTCGGCTCATGGTAAGCTGTGGAGACTGTAGAGCAGCACAGAGAAAACCTTACTGTGTGGCTCTGCTGGCCGTCCTAGAATTGTCGTAAAACATGATATATTGAAGGGGGGGTAGTTTGGTACAGAGACGTCTGAAAACAGGACATGCTGTTCAGACCCCTTTAATCTTTAAGAGCCTGTGTTGTTAGTAATGCTTTATGTATGTCACATTCTTCCAAGATGTATAGAAATGTAAGTGCTTCGTATAAATAAACATATTGGGGTGACTATTCCTCAGTGTAGTCTTTGACGTTACCATTGCTTGCGTTTTCTGGAAATCTTGATTGAAGTACTTTGTTGACTCACTAGTTGATTTGATCGTTTTTTTATTTTTTTATTTGAATAGTTTCAACAAACATTTTACATAACCCACCTGCCATCAAATTCATTATTGACTGCTGAGTTCTTTCAAGGTAAAAGCAACGGCACAAAATACAGATAAGCGCACATAAATGCCATTATGCCTTAAAAAAGCATAATAATCAGTTCTCACAAACTGAATCTAGAAACTGAGTTCTTTGCCTTGGAGAATACCTTTTCATGTTGGATACATTTACATTTTATCTGTAAAAAAAAAACAACTGAAAAATAACAATAAACTGTTTGTTTAACCACCAAAAGTCTGCATATAGATGTTCAATTACGTGTGTCAGACAGACACCAAGCGAGCGTGAGGGAGAGGGAGGAAGAGAGGCAGACACACAGAGCGATTATGTAACCTGGTTGAAACATATCTGGAGTCACATGTTTGTAGTAAAACCCCACAGTGAGACAGTAACACACACATACACACACACACCCACACACACATACACACACTGATGGCAGCAACACGGCCATTAAAGATTCAAGCGTGATTTGCAGGCCAACGTAGGAGGCCAGCACAGTGCCCGCCCCGTGTGACGAGAGTGTGGACAAACGGGCGGGGAACTGGCTGGCTGGGAGGGCAGAACACGTGGCTTTGCGACGAGGGAGGTGAAAGAGAGAGGAGGAGATAGAGAGGGGAGGGGTGGGAGAGAGAGAGAGAGAGAGAGAGAGAGAGAGAGAGAGAGAGAGTCGGAGGGAGAGATAGTGGGAGAAAGAGAGCAGCAGTGCACTGGAGACACGCCTTGCGTTTGGTGGAAGGGCAGTGTGCTCGTGCTTCTGATCCACTGCATGACTGGGACTGGGCTGGGCGAGACCACAGTGCCGCATGGCCAGAGCAGGAAGGGCTGAGGGGCACAATAAGAGCTGAGAGGGACGCACACACGCTGTAAAGAGTCATAGAACCATCGGGATCCATTAAAGTGGTTTGATGCAATGTGTTGCAGTTTGTGAAATTGCTCTCTTCCTGTGCGCCCCGGGCTCGATCAAGCCCATTGCGGGTAGCCTACAGTATTTGAACTGTTTAAAACAGTGAGGAAATGTATTGCCATAAACCTCCTCAGAACAAAGACAATGTAGGTGTAACATCAATAACCACCCAACCATGAGACATGTTGTGGCTTGTGAAGGCTGAATGAATCACAACATTTGTGATTTATTCATTCAATTTTTTTAATGCTTAATACTGTGCATGGACTTCCATTTGTTGTAATTTTGGCTTTGGCACCTGGCTGTGGAAACAGCGCTCCCTCGCTCTGGCTTAATGGCCATGTGCTTCACTCAGTGCCTGTAGCACTCAAACTACAGCAGGAGTCAAACTCTGCATCTCTGCGGGAGAACGGGTTGAATGCGGCTGTGACAACCACTTACCAGAACACATGAGTTCACTAGCCACGGTTAAAGGTGAGAAAGACATACAATCATGACAGAGAACAAATAGTCAAGTAAACAGTATGGTGGGGTTAAGTCTGCCCGACTACGTGCCTGTGAATCTGATTGGTCAGTTTACCATTACAGCAGTGCTACAATACAGCCATTGACCATCTGCAAACGCCTGGCTGGCACGGCTGTTACAGCGACCATCCAAATCACGTAGAGATCGAAACCTGTTCAGGCGGCCCATTTTCGCTTAAGTTTTAACTCCATATCAACTGACAAATTGTGAATTGTAGCGTATAATTTATGATACCAATAGTAGTTCTTCTTCTTCCAATAGTATGAGGTTTAATTATGGCCACAGCAGGCAAATGACAATTGCTGACTGGGCTATAACACTCAAATACTCTTCAGTGCTTCCAAAATGGAGGACGGCCATTCAAGCCCTGTTACTCATCTCACTCCGATCTTGAACTGCAGAGGCGGACACAAGGCGGGGCTCAAAGGTCACGTTGCGCCAGCTGGACGTTGCCGTCGGCGACCACTTGAAGCATGCCCCGGGACCTTTTGGTGGTGGCGGACGTTCTGGATACAAAACCGCTAATTAACAAATAGCAAGAAGTAGAACGTTTTGTGGGGCGGCAGTAGCTCAGTAGGTAGAGAGCGGGTGGACAGAGCGGGTCGTCCACTAACTGTAGGGTCGGCGGTTCGATCCCCTTGATCCCCCTCCTTCGAATGTCCACATGTCAAACCCCACAAATGTACTGATTGTAAGTCGCTTTGGACAAAAGCGTCTGCTAAATGCCCCTTTACCCTTACTGCACATCAGTGGTTGAGTGTATACAGTAAATACTTTGTAATGCTATGATCTGTTGAGTACATTCCTACAAACACAACTTCTAAATATGTAAATGACATTTTAACTAAAAAGAGATGAGAGGGTATATTTTCTCCTGAGGCAGAATATCAAGATGCTGATATGACGAAAGTCATGTTGAACATTGTTGATTAAAGCTAACTAGGCTTATTCATTACAACGTTTACTTCCTCATTACATTTACTTCCTGTCTACGTTGATATCCAGAGTTAGATAAGGCTATAATGAAGTAAGGTAGATAACACTTTCACAATTATGGCCTCGGGAAAGAAAGTGTTGGTCTTGCACTAGTTAGAAGAAACTATGAAGTAAAAATGGTAAATATTCAACTCCAAATCAACCAGATTGCTCAATGAAGTAAGGTAAAATGACATCAAATCAACTGCATCGGTTGAAATAAGGTCCAACCACGTCAACAGCAATCACTTTTCAACCCCTATTGACCCGGGCCCCGACGGCGGCGGATCACCACCTCTCGTTTCAACCTCCAAACAACATCTACAAATGTTTGCCGGGGTGATCCCAGGTCCCGCAGGCAAAGGCTATTGTCTCGCCGCTCCGCGTGACCACGTGCTTTTCCTTTCCTTTCCTTTTCATTTTTTTTTTTATTAATTCAAATTTCATCTAAATATGTAAGTTCTCCTTTTTGCCTATCGACGCGCCGCTCGGCCCTCTATCGCAATGTCTTATTTGTCAGACACGGTTGGGCGAGCACAAATCGGAGAGGCGGGTTTGTTTATACCCCGCCCCCCGCCTCCCAGACACGTTGCTCGGGGAGAAGCTGCACGGGGCTTACGGTGGTTACACACACTACATCATTCAATTGATCGCATCACGCATCCAGCTCATGATCCGGCGAGATACCGGACGACGCGAGAGGACGGCTTGCTGCGCGTGTCCCGGTGTGTAGCGTGTCTCTGGCCCGGGTTTGAAGACGGGCTGCGCCGCTCACTCACTCTGCGGCGGTGGGTAAGGTAAGGTAACGGGCACGGAGCGGCGGGCGTCGGTAGCAGTTTTTGTAATAACCGACTCATCTTGGATGTGGAGAAGCTGCCCAAACTGTGAACGCGTCACTCCACGGAGCTCTGCGGAGGCAACGCGGCTTGACAGCGATACCGACCGACTTTCAGCAAGAAACGGTAGGCTGATTTAATGTTAACCCGTTATTAGGCCTATTACTGTTAATGTAGGCTTGTTGAAAATTCGATGGATTTTTACTATTTTAGGCTAGGGGGTTTTCAATTAGTAGTGCACCCTTCAATAAGTTCCCAACCCACTCATTTGATATTGGGAAGTTCGTGGCTCTCATTTAGTTTTTTTTTAATGTGATGTGAATACAGCTTTTGGTTGTTCCTCTCTAGTTAATCTAACTAACATTGATCTGATATTTTTCGATGCCCACATGAGCCGGTGAAGTCCGGTAGATTCTGGCTGATTCAGCATGTGATTTTTTTTTGTGAGACGTTAAAGTGGCGCATGTGTTTGGATTATTCCTCATTATGTAATGTTGGACATAGCCTACTTAGGTGTGTTGGTTCAGTCTGTATCCGCGCGTGTTGGCCTATCCAGTTATTTTCGGAGGTGACGATTTAAACTGCCATTTGTCGGCTATAAAAGTGTGTAGCTAGGGGCCTACAACTCAACTACTCCACAAGCTCTGCAATCCAAAATGATTGCGCGTTATTTGGGGGGGGGGGGGGGGGGGGGGGGGGGGGCGGGAAATGACAAATTACAAGCAAAATGTCATACGGTCGGGTCGCTCTGTTATCGACTAGTACAGTGTTGCCCTATGCACACGTGTGATACAGGCTACTTGATGAGCACATACATTTTCATCAAAACTGATGACATTTCCAATTTCGCACTATTGGATTACAGGTCCGACATGTTATCCGCTGGCTAAGCGGGTCGAGATCACCATGTCCACATCAGACTCGGATTACTCCATTGACTGGCTGGCCAGCGAAGAGGAGGACTCTGATAGATTCATCAGTCCCCAACACAGAGACACACAGCCTCCGCCTTCCTCCACCGCCACCACCACCACCATCCCCGGCGCGTCCTTCACCCAACATCCCAGAAGCCCCCGTGGAACCGTTTCTACGACGACGACGTCGACGACGACGACGACGACGACTTCCTTGAGCAATGACACTGACACTGGCGGCACGCTCTCAGATGCACGCGCTGACCGGCCAAAGAGGAAGAGCCCGGTCCGAGGGGACTCCCAAGGCCCTGGCCTCGCGGATACGTCGCGGGCCCCGGGGTACACCTGTACGCCCTCGCCCCTCTGGACCCCCGCGGTCAGCGGACGGCCTCGCCACGCCGCCAAGAGGCCACGCAGCCCCGACCGGGGCGGACGCGGCGAGGAGCCGGACTCTAGAGACACTGAAAGCATGCTCTTTTCACACAAGGTAGGAGGTGCCTTCTCACCTCTGAACCGCAGTCGTCCCATCCCACACACTTTCATAACATG
>JAXIVH010000005.1:7569747-7652285 GCA_036785325.1 Urophycis tenuis | reverse complement strand
CCAGACAGGACCAGCTGTCCCTGTGTTTAACCCTCCCATTATCTCAGCCTCGTGTTGTTTTCCTTTCCCCCCTGCTTCCTCGCCCGTGTCGGGGGGGCCGATTAGAACCCGCGGTCATGTGACCGATACACAGCTGGGGGAGAGCGATACGGCCCTTGGAATGCTCGCCAGGGCCGTGCGTTTACACTTAACAGTGCGTACGTTTCTGCATTCGTAATGAGCCGCAGTTGTGTGCGCGTCGAGCCCATGTGTTTGTTTAAAAACAAAAACAAAAAAACAAAAAACGAGCAATTCCACAACATGACATTCAATAGTTCAATATGGGATCGTCAAACTAAGTGAGGCATTGTTCAGACGGCTAACGCTGTGCATAGTCCGGCCGCAAGGGGACGAGGATCTTGTGAATATATTGCTTAAGCTCCTGTTACCATTAGGGAAATCATTAAAATTCTTCTATTTCTAAAGGCACGCTGGGCGCCTCCAGCTCCCAGGCCTCAGACGTGTGGCCTGCTCATCTACGACTGACTGCGCGCGCGTGTCTGTGTGTGTGTGTGTGTGGGTGTTAGCAGCCAGCAAGGGATGGGCGGGGCTTGGCCCAGAGGGAGGAGGGGGGGGGGGGGCTGTGGTCGGCGTAACCGTTTGAGGTCCGCCCTGCTAGCTCAGAGCAGTGGGCGGGGCCACTACAGTCTGCCTCGGGGCTTAGCGTGCTATATATAGCGCTGAATGGAACAAGGGCCTTCCCCCGCTGTCACGTGTGGGGGCCAGCAGTGTGTGTGTGTGTGTAAGAACGTGTGAGTGTATGCACAAGAACATGTGTGTTTGTGTGTGTGCACAAGAACGTGTGTGTGTGTGTGCACAGCAGTGAGAGGCTCTCACAGTCACATTTCTCATGTGGAGAGGAACATGCCCTACTTGACTCCCCGTGAGTGACATCATGTTCATCATGTATGTGTGGATGCCTGTACGTGTTAACCGCACACGTGTGTGCGTGTGTGTGTGTGTCTCGAGGCGTAGTGTTGTACATGGAGCTGTCTAGTTGTTATGATTTAATGCACGTTTTGAACCACCACTCATCTTGCTGACATTCAGCTGAACATTCAATGTTGGACGGACGTGTTCACCAATCACACAGCGCCGTAGAGGTGAGGGTTTTGAGGGTGGCTTTGCAGGGCTTACGCAATAGACATAAGCTACACAAGGGGGTAAGCAGATCTGAGCCGTGCCGGGCACTTCATCATCATTGTCGTCATCATCATCATCTGCAAGATGTCTTCCGAAAGGATGTGGCCCAGATAGGACGCCGGCCTGACGTGAGCGTGACCACCACCCCGCGCTAACGGCGTCCGTCATGTTTGTCGTTTCCGCGTGTCGCAGCCGGCGTTTCCTCGGCACCCTGCTGCAGATCGAGAAGATGCTCCAGAGCTGGTTCCCCAACGTGAAGCCAGGCCCACCGTCATCCAGTCCGAACACAGCGCTCCGGCCCAGAGGCAAAAGGTAAAGGCGGCCGCCACCGTGCGGGGGGGGGGCTTGATGGACTCTGCCCTCCCGCCCTGGCGAGGAGCTCTTCGTCGCATGGGAAATTAAGTGTTCCAAGTTGTTATTATTATGTTTGTCCCAGTTTGACTTGCATGGAGTGCAAGCAAGAGATTCAGTTTCCATTTCTGGTGGTTCTGTGTGCGTGCACATGTGCATGCATGTTTTACAGAGATACCTTTTTTTTTTGGTGAGGACCGCAATGATAGTCTCTCTCGCTCTCGCTCTCTCTCTCTCTACAGAGGCATCATACCTCCGCTGGCCCGCCTCTCTCCTCGGCCCCCTCGCCGAGCACCGACCCGGCCTCCGGGGCCTCCAGCGGCCCCTACTCCGCCACCAGCCTCAAATGGCTGCACACCTCCCCCATCTGCTCCTCCAAAACAGCAGGGCAGGAGCAGCCCCCCACCACCACCACCACCTCCTCCTCCTCCCCACCTCCCCCCGGCTGCACCCTGGGGGCCATGCAGGACAGCGCCGTCTCCTCCAGCACCGACGGCACACACGGCGGGCGTTCCCGCCGCCGGCCCCCCCGGCCGGCAGCACCGCACCAGACAGGCCCCCGCGCCGACGCCCTCGGCCACGCCTCCTCCGCCGCCATTCAAACTCCGCTCGCCCTGCCTGGAGAGACTGCTCCAGGCCAAGGACAGCGTGGTCGGCGCTGGGGCCGCGGAGGGGTCCGGGGGAGGGGCCAAGGCTCCGCTGGCTGTGAGACGCTAGGGGGGGGGGGGGGGGGGTGACTCATTCACCCCGAGAGAGGAACGGAGTGGGATGGCGATGGCAGCGGCACGGTCACGCCCCCCCACGCCCCCGTTAGCGCCGCACTAGGCTCGCCATCAGCTGTCGGGCCGCGTTTTGATTCCAGGGATTCCGACAACCACCGGTCTCTCTGAGACTTTGAGATGTTTTAGTAACTACACTTTTTGACGTTTTCTTTCCTGGCAGTATACTCGGTAGGTGTGTGATGTGTTGTCATTATTTTAAGTTTGAACATCTTGTTCATCCCTTTTTTAATTTTTTTTTATTTAATTTTTTTTTTAATCATACCGATTGTTTTACCGACAGCTGATGCCTGCAGGTTTGGACGGGGCGACAGGGGTCGGGGGGGAGATGTATTGAAATACTGTGCTATCTTTCGATTTGACAAAAGAAAATGGCGTCCTACATTTTGACTGTTACCGCGCTGACCTGTGTGCCCAGAGGCCATTCCACCCGTCTCCTCTACCTCCACAGCTCCTTTAAATACATCCAGCCTCGGAGGTTTGGGGGTAGCGACGCGTTCGCGGCCGGCTTTACGTCCTCCTCTGACGTCGGAGACGTACTTTCTTGGTTATTAACAGCACTAGTGCCTGCAAATGAGTCTAGTTTAGGTTTTTCCTCTGAATTGATTGACGACAACGTACAAACAGACTGGCTGTCAGCGAGGAGAGACGTGCACGTTGTGGACGCTCGAGGTGAGAAACGGCTCTCGATTAAAAAACAAATTGCTCCACGTGAAGACGATACAAGTGTTGAAACACTGCTGACAATGTACAAACTCTTTTCTTTCGTGTACATACTTTTATTATATTATTTGCAGGATTATCCCACTCCAAAAAGCCTTTTTCAAAATTTTATACTTAATAAATGTGACGTTAACTTTCTGAAGGAGTGTTTTTTTTTCCTTTACTTTGAATTGTTTTTCAGGAGTCGCCGGAATACAATAAACTTTGTAGAGAGATCACACAAACGGAAATCCATTCTGATGCATTTATTGTGTTGTCTGTACGCTTCAGGAAACTCGGCATAGGCAATTTAGAAATCAAAACAATAAATATGGAAATTATGTAAAACAGTTTCCTAATGAATCATTTTACACAATGTACAATTTCCTCACTCCCCCAACTCGACCGGTTTCAGTAACCTATACACATTTCCACACAAAATAAACAACTCCATGCAAAATACCCTGAAAATGGGAGGTGGAGTAATGGAAACTAAAAAAATAAAAAACTCAGTACGCCGCTCATGTGGTACATTGTGTTAAAAGAAGCGATAATCCATACGGTGAAACGAACCAAAACAAGGAACTTATGTTTTGCCCGTATGTAGACGTAGACTTAAAATGTCTCTGCAAAGCTTCAATGCTCACGAGTTCCTATAGTGTAACAATGGGGGGAAAAAATGCATTTCTGGGACTTTGTTCAGTTCCAGCTGTGTGTGTGTGTGTGTTGCTCATGTAGTTCACGTGAAAGTGTGCACGTGTGTGTGTGTGTGTGTAACTGTGTTTGGCGCCTGCATGAGACATTAGTAGTCAGTGTCCGAGCCCTCTGCGTTGTCCACGTTGCGGGACAGCATGTAGTTGTCCATGTCGATGGAGCGGCAGTTGTTGATGGCGTAGCGCAGCCTCTCGGCCATCACGGCCTGGCTGGAGTAAGGGGGCAGGCGCAGCTGGAAGAAGCAGGTCTGGGAGGTTGGCAGGCTGTCCGTAGGGCTGTGGGAGCAGAGACGCCAGAGACCACCGGGTCATGCACCATTTCACTTACTGCTACTCACCCAAAAATTCCAACCCAAGAACCGTTTCATTTCAGTAATGTTTCGGTTTCTATATGAATGTTTTTAATCATGAACAAAGAAAATAACTGACTTATCAAAGAGGGACGCATTCCACAACAAAAACTCTCGCTTGCCGGGGGGCACGGCGTACATCCCTGCCCGCACAGCAACGCGACTGTTTGCATGATTACCCATCACATGATGTGACCAATCACAAGGAGGCACTCGCCGTCCTGACACTCCCGCCAGACGGAGGGGGGAGGGGGGAGGGGGGAGACGGGGGGGGGGGGTGGGGGGGGTTTACAGCCCACCGCCGCACGCCAATGTTTCGCTTGACTTGGCGGTTCACCCAGGCACCGGCATCAAGTGCTAATCACGGAGCGCCTCTTGAGGGAAGACGCTCACTTATTCTGCCCGACCGCGGCGCTGCCAGGGAGTGTGAGGCGGGAAGAGGAGGAGGAGGAGGAGGAGGAGGAGGAGGGAGGGGAGGAACACACTCACCCGGTCCACCTTCATGATCTGAAAGCGCTGGGAGATGTCGGCCGTGTTGGCGGGCAGCCGCGAGCGCCCCGACACGAAGCGCATGAAGAGCACGCGCTCCTCGTTGGAGAAGTCGGCCAGCGTCTGCCAGAACCACTGCACCAGGGAGTGCTGCTCGTCCACCTCGCGGTAGCGCACCACCTTCTTCAGCACGTCGCAGCAGATCTCCGGCATGCCGCACACCATCTGCTCCAGCTGCCGGGCCGTCAGCAGGGACAGCAGGGGCACCGGCACGATCCACGACATGCCCTCCCGCACGCCGCCACCTGGCCCGCGGATGGGGGAGGAGAGGGGGGAGGAGGAAGCAGAGGGGGGGGAGGAGGAAACAGAGTCAGGAAGAAGAGGAGGAGGAAATAGAAGAGGAGTACAAAGAAAAGGAGGATGAAGAGGAGTACGAATAAAAGGAGGATAAAGAGGAGAAACAGAAGAGGAGGGAAAGGAGGAGGTAGAGGAGAAAGCAGGGGAGGAGGTAGAGGAGGAGGAGAGACAAGAGGAGGAAAAGGAGGAGGTAGAGGAGAAACAAGAGGAGGAGACAGCAGGGGAGGAGTTAGAGGAGAAACAAGAAACAAGAGGAGGAGGAGGAAAAGAAGGAGGTAGAGGAGGAGCCAGGAAGAGGAAGAGGAGGAGGATGAGGAGGAAGGAGAGCAGGAGGAGGAGCGAGCAGGAAGAGGGAGGCAGGGACAGCACTGTTTAACCTTGGAAGGGCTGACTGCCGGGTGGGCTCAGCTAATTGCCCACGTGCAAACCTCCACAAAGGTGCAGCGCGGAGGCGGGCCGACATGTACAGTACTTGACGTCCTCGTTACACTGCTAACGCAACGCGGAATTACTGTCATCTGTGGCGCGGCGTGACAATGAAGTCAGCGTGAAACCAAGTGCTGTGAAACCCTGCGCGTGCACTTGGTGAACTTCCAGTGCAATTACATACCACTCTGCGGTACAATAATGGTCACCGTATTAAAAAAAACGCCGCTCAACACGTGGAGCAAAACAAGCTCACTGCGCCCCCGAGGCGCCTGCCGACTCACCTGCCGGTCGATCTCGTGCAGGCGATACTCGATGGCCCGCTCCACGTACTCCTTCCTGTTGGAGAACGTGAGCGGGATGCTGTTCCCCCCCGGGATGATGGGCACCATCTTGCCGTCTGCACTCTGTCCCACGAAGGAGTCCAGAGGAATCATCTGAAGTGATGCAACGACACACACACACACAAACACCCAAAATATTAATCTATACAGCAGCGTCAACGTTGGTGTCAAAGTCACACTTTGAAGCCACAGCCGGTGGTCATTTCCCTTCCAGGAAGACTCCGTTCCAGCCGTGCAGTAACAGCTGGAATCCAGTAATACCCATTGTTTCCCATTGGACGCGGGACGCCGTGTTAAAGCAGACTGCTCGAGGAAAGCTTCTTACTTGTTGAAATTAAATAAACGGGGACTGATCCCCGGCTCCGTTTCGGAGCGACGACATTTATTCCTCTGCCAGCAATTAGCGAGGGATTGCCACAAAAGGCCACGATTCGTTCCACTGCGAGGGAGATACAACTCACACATCTGCTGCCCAAATACTCGCCTCGGCAAAAAAAAAAAAAAAAAAAAAAAAATTGATGAAATGGCCACAAGAAGACTCTTTCTCTCTCTCTGCCTCCCACACAGCCTCCTTTCATGCCAAGGCAGCAGATGCAATCCCTTCCTCTCTCCCTCACCCTCCCCTCCCCCCTGGCCATGGCAACATTGTAGCTAAGGCTCTTGGTGCCCCGCCCCCCCCCCCCACCCAGGGACCCTCTATGCCAGGGACTCTGGCATCAATAGTGCGCCCAAGCATTCCAGCCCAGCAACTAGCTAGCACTGCGTGGGGCGGGGGGGGGGGGGGGGGGGGGGGGGGGGTCTATGCGACACACAAGCTAGTGTCTGCTTTGGCTGAGGAGGGAGATGTAGCCTGTGTGTGTGCATGTGTGTGTGCATGTGTGTTTGTATGCACGTGTTTGTGCATGTGTGTGTTCATGTGTGTGTGTGCATGTGTGCGCGCGTGTGTGTGCATGTGTGTGTGCGCGTGTGTGTGTTCATGTGTGTGTGTGTGTGCATGTGTGTGCATGTGTGTGCGTGTGTGTGTGCATGTGTGTGCGCATGTGTGTGCGCGTGTGTGTGTGCATGTGTGTGCGCATGTGTGTGCGCATGTGTGTGTGCATGTGTGTGCGCATGTGTGTGCGCATGTGTGTGCGTGTGTGTGCGCATGTGTGTGTGCGTGTGTGTGTATCTGTGTGTTCATGTGTGTGTGCGCATGTGTGTGTGCGTGTGTGTGTATGTGTGTGTGTGTGTGTGCGTGTGTGTGTGTGTGTGTGTGTGTGAGCCCCCCCCCCCCCCCCCCCCCCCCCAGCCACGTGCTGAGGGTTTATCAGCGGGGGAGTGGGGAACAGAGCGCACCGCGGGGCCCGCTGGGGAGTAGAGCGAGGCTAGACGGACTGCGCAGTAGATCACCACCTAATGGGGAGTCAGCCAGGCGGAGTGGAGCGCTTATCTACCCCTGGACGACAGCGGCAGCCAGCCTTCCTCCCACCGCAGCGGCTGCAGCTCGCACACGTCCGCCAGGGCCGGCCGACACCGGGGCCAGAACAGACAGCGGGCCGAGGATTCATGGGGTCCGTTTGTTTTGTCCCAAGTGTTCTGTTGTTATTGTAGGGTATTGTCCTACATTCAGCTTTCCTGTTGTTTCCTAACCCCATGACGGAGCACGCGCAGGAGGGATTCTGCTGACGCTTGGTCTGTGGCGTGGGGGTGGTGGGGGTGGTGGTGTGGGTGGTGGTAGGGGTGGAGCGGCTGGGGGTGGGGGGGGGGTTTTGGGTTACCCGCGGCTGAGTAACTCAGACAAAAGGGGAAGTTGGATGGGAGCTGGCTCACTCGGGTGGAGTGCACAGGGCTCACGTTAGCAGCGGCGTGATGAAACAGGCACCCAGGGAAACGCACACACACACGCAGCTCACCCGGTGTGACCCACGGGGGGGCGTGGCGTGGCGTCACATGGGGCCGACTTGTGGTGTAAGCCGGTGTGTGGCTGTGTTTGCGTGCGGTACGCGCTTGCCCGTCTCATCGCCGTATTCGTCATTGGCTGACGTCCCCTAGTCTTCGAATCGAGCCAGCGCAAACACCACGCACAGCCCTCTGAACCAACGCACAACCACGCAAGCCAACACACGACCACGCGCTCCAACACAACAACCGTCCGAACCAATCGCCGCCTCTGAACCCCAGCGCCGCCTCTGAACCCCAGCGCCGCCCACCTCGTGGAAGTTCTCCTCGGTGATGCCGCTGTCCTGGATGTGGAGGATGCTGTTGAGCGTCTGGACGTAGAGCAGGTCCACCTCCTCCAGGTCCTCCAGCAGCAGGGGGATGCAGCACAGCTGCTTCCACACCATGGGCGCCAGGTGCAGGTCCAGGGGCTTCTTGGTGCGGATGGCCACGCCCATCAGGATGCCCAGGAACTTGAACTGCAGCAGGTGCTCGTCCAGGCACGCCGACGGGCTCAGCAGGAACCTGCCCGGCGTCGAGGAGGGAGATGGGGGGGGGGGGGGGGGGGGGAGCGTGAACGCGGAGGTGGCGTGCTCAGGTTGGCGCACGTTCACTGATTCGATTAGAAGCCCCAGGATGTAAGGCGCCCGCTGCCTTCCAGTGCACGAAAAACAACCCCCAGTGGAATCCACTCCCAAACTAATTGCCCGATACATTGTTAACGCATGGAATGAACGGAATTTGATGACTATATCGATGATTATGATGAGATCGGGGTGCACGCATGCAGACGGAGAACACGTGATACTTTGGCGGCCAGAAGGCGTGGTTCCCCCCGCCCCGCCCACCTCACCTGTCTCTGTTGTAGCCCACCTCCGCCGTGGCATTGGGGGAGGGGATGAGAAGGTCCACCACCCCCGTCTCCAGCTCCTACACACACACACACACACACACACACACACACACACACACACACACACACACACACACACACACACACACACACACACACACACACACACACACACACACACACACACACACACACACACACACACACACACACACACGGCCAGATTAAAACATTTAGCATTCCCGAAAAGGTCAGGAAACACACTCGCCACCATGGCAAGTTACTCATTTGCGGAAAGAGTCACTGGGTGCTGGTGGTGGGGAAGCGGGGGGTGGGGGGGGGGGGGTCACGCGAGGTGTACTGAACTATGTCCCGCTTGGCAGCCTCCCCCGGCCGTTGTCAATGTGCCGCAGGAACAGGCTCTACCTGTTCACCTCAGCTCACCCCGCATCACAAAGTACAAGAGATAATGTTTCAGCCGCCGGGCCTTTTTACGGCGTCAATAACACTTAAAAGCTCAGCGCCCCCCCCACCCCTGTCAAAGACAGGGGGTTTCAGAGACAAATGACTGTCTGGCCACGCGACAGAAAAGCTAGGTGGTGGCGCCCGACCGCATACACAGCCCATCGCTGCTGCCGCCGCCGCCAGCAGCAGAGGCTCTGCCGCATCGCCGGTGGCGATGGGGGCTGCCGTTGCCGTGGCAGCAGCGGTGACCAGCGGCATGCCGGCGTCCGGAACGGCGAAAGGGGTTATTAACTGTTTCAGTGGACAGGGATTCTGTGTGCCTCACCGCTGGTTTCTAGCGAACACGGAGGGAGGAACTGATTGTTCCCATCTCTGGTTTCCCCGAGCTGTGACCAGCCTTTGTTTGTCTATCGTCCACTGACTCAAACGCAAACATCATCTCCCGTTTGTGTGTCTGTATGTGTGTGTGTGTGTGTGTGTGTGTGTGTGTGTGTGTTGCATTGTTGCGTCGAGAACAGAGAACCAGATCAAATTCCTGGTGTGTGGAATCATACCAGGTGATTCTGATTCGACTCGATGAGCCGATTCAACTTCTACGCCGCCGTTATGTCGCAACGGGCGAAAGTTTAACAGCTTTTTTCTAGGCAAATATGACTTTGCTTGCTTCACACAGAGGGGTGACGTGTAAAATGGTGTATTTCATCACGCTTCCTGGCCTCATCCGGAGCTCTCCATCAAACACGTTGCTTGGCCCTCATCGATCTTCTGGTGCGACCGTTACGCTCAGCGACATCAGGCTTTTGAACGTGCACCAAAAAAAGGGGTCCCCCACCCCCCCCCCACCCCACACTGACCCTGACCAGGAGCCCGGACCACCTCCTACCTGGCACATCTCCGTGATGGTGTCGTCAAACACTCCCCCCGCGTCGTCGGCCCCCTCCCCCACCAGCTTGACCTTCCAGGCCCGGGAGGGCAGGCGCAGGTCCGAGGCGTTCAGCTTGACCACCTGCCGGGCGATCTGCACGAAGATGGGCTTGCACTTGCGCCCCCTGCAGGCGGGACGGGGACAAAGGGGAGGTTTGTGGGCTGTTACATAAGCCGTTAACATCCAGCAGCAGCAGCAGCAGGGGCTGGGCGGAAATGCAGCCGTTTGTGTATCACAGCGAGCAGACACTATCGCCCGAGCAATGAAAGGTCACCAGATTGTGTTCATTCATATGGGATGTGGTTTTCCCCCAGGTATTGCATAGCGCTCTGTGTGTGTGCTTATGTGTGTGTGTGTGTGTGTGTGTGTGTGTGTGTGTGTGTGTGTGTGCGTGTGTGAGCATGTGTGGACCTTCATATGGTGGCAGGAGCTGCGGGCTGCTTGGTGCAGCGCAGCAGAGTGCGGAGGAATCGTGTTACAAGCTCCGGCACAAAAACCCCACCTTGTGGGAAACGCTATTGATTTGACGGAAAGGTGCAAAGGCGGCATTTCTGCGCTTCTCTGCACTGTCTATCATCGCTGATCGCGGTGTTGTCGGGGGCCTCCTCGAGCATCACAGCCTCGTTCATACGGGGCACGTGGCTTCTACTGTAATGTCAGCCAGACTGCCGTCGCCGTGACCACGACACCATTTTCCCCCCCGTGAATAACAAGACAGCCGCCTCGCACTTCAGTAACCCCTATTGACACGGGTACAGTTAATTACTAATTAACTACCTCAAACAGGCTCCTTTATAAATGACTGACTGTTCCAATAGGGTCTGTGTTTAAACTGCACCCCTCGCTTTAATAGATGCCATTACTGCAGAATCATTCCTCTTCAGCCCCCCCCAACACTAAGCGGAGGGAAGACCTGCGCGTGCGGTCGGAGCACACTCACCGAGTGGAGATCCTCTTGACGGTGATCTGTGGGCCGTAGTTCTTGCCCTGCACCATGGTCTTGCCGATGGAGCGCACCATGGGCAGGGTGTAGACCCTGGGCGCCAGCAGGGGTCTCAGCTGGCCCTGGACGATGCCCCAGGTGCCCGCGTTGTAGCGGGAGGTGCAGCTCTGTGACGCGGGCGGGGCCGCGTGGAGGAGAACCGACAACGTTTAGCGCTCACGGTGAGAGGGATGGCGTCACCATGTTTAAACATAACAACAGTTTCAAACAGTAATCGTACAGGAAACTGGGACTATAAGACGACTAGCATACAATTGAGAGAGAGCCAGAGCGTGACTGACTGACTGACTGTGTGTGCGTGAGCCTGCATGCTGCCTACCTGGTTGTTGGGGCTGAGGTTGAGCAGCCTCCACGAGGAGTACATGAGGTCAGAGAAGTGGTAGAGGAGGCGCAGGCGAGCCCTCACCGCCTCCATGCTCACCTCCCTCAGCCCGCTGTACTGGGGGGGCACGGCCCCCGGCAGGCCCAGCTGTAGGGGCACCGAGGAGCCTGGGGAGGGAGGAAGGGAGGGAGGGAAAGAGTGAGTGAATGAGAAAGAGAGGCATCAATGAAAAGGGCAAACAAGACAATGGAGAGTCTTATGAAGGGAAATGATCCAAGCTACTGTATTATACAGTGTGTGTGTTTAGGTGTCTGTAATGTGTGTTTGGGTGTATATGTGTGTGTTTAGGTGTATGATGGTGTGTGTGTGTATATGTGAATACATGCGTGCTGCGCCTGTGTGTGTATACATGCGCGTGTGTGTGTGTATGCATGCATGTGTGTGTTTGTGTGGTGTGTGTGTGTGTGAATACATGTGTGCTCTGTGTAGGTGCGTATGGGTGGGTGTGTGTGTTTGGTGTGTGTGTGTGAATACATGCGTGCTCTGTGTAGGTGCGTGTGTGTAGGTGAGTGTGTGCGTGCGTGCGTGTGTGTGAATACATGCGTGCTCTGTGTAGGTGCGCGCGCGCGCGCGTGTGTGTGTGCGTGCGTGCGTGCGTGCGTGCGTCCCACCTGGAGCTCGGGGCGGTACACATGGTGCGGTCCACGCCGCGCTGTGGCAGCGCCCGGCGGAGATCTGGTTGACGTTCTTGCCCTGCAGGGCCGTGACCAGGGTGGGCTCCCGCACGTGGTTGGTGTGTCCCAGACCCAGCTGCACACAGAGAGACACACAGCCACCGGCAAACACATGAGCCCCACCTCGATGGGAGATGACGTTCACACACACAACGCATACAACGCACAAACGCCACTCCCACCACCAAGCAGACCGTGAGGTGCGGGATTTTTTTTTGGTCCCCGTGAGTTATAAAAGTAATTTTCAACATCATTATGGTCAGGACTTTCCGACTCTGGTTCTATAAGCACCCCGGGCTCAATTTAAATCGGTGACCTATTTAAGACTTCTCTCAGCGATTCTCTTACATAAGCCTTGCGTGACTCGTGGAGTGGATCTCAATAAATATGCTAATGTGCTACGGAATATGGTAATGTCTAAAATGGCAGCGAGAGGCACAGGTTTTTAAAGAGAACCTCTGGAGAGCCAGAAAGGGGGCAACGTTGAAGCACCACAGTGGCACTGGGAGGGGAGAGGTGAGCCCGTCAAGTACATCGTTCTGGGACCTGGGCCTGACTCGCCGGCACATTGATAGATGGGCTTTCTCCCGCTGCCAAGACCGTTCCTCTTCCTCTCCCATCTGGAGAAGTGACAACGTGGCTGCCCGAGCAGACTGGCAGCCAGGCAGGGGGCTGCGTGTGTGTGTGTGTGTGCGTGTGTGTGTGTGTGTGTGTGCTCTACCTGTCCCTCAGAGTTGCTTCCCCAGGTGTAGACGTCCCCCGTGGAGGAGAGCACCAGGGTGTGCTCGGCGCCCACGGCGATGTCCTGGATGAAGACCCCAGACAGCGCCGGCACCTGCTGGGGCCGGTTGTGGTTCCTGGCGCGGCCCTCAGGCAAGCCAATCAGACGGTCTTGACAGGAGCAGCGGGACACGCAGAAAATATGGAGACACACACACACACATTCATGCTTGATTGATGAGAGGGGGAAAAACAAGCTTCTATCGGGTTTGAACGGACCAGTGGCGGCACTTAAGTTTGTTCAGTGCACTAAACGTGGCACAAACAATAACAACCCAAGTTAGCTTAAATCATGGTTAAGAAACCAGTGTATCGAGTTGTTTACATTCTAAACGATATCCTGTTGCAGGCTGTTCTGCGCCTGACTGATTAATCACAGGCATTAGCCGCCGCTGTACCTTGGCCAAATGTGTAGACGCTGCCGTCTTTGGCGAGGGCTACCGAAAACTGTGTCCCGCAGGTGACTTTCTTGATGCCGATTCCACAAAGTACGTCCACCTTCTGGGAGCCGTACGGAGGAAGGAAAAGAGACGAGTCTTTAATAACACGCAATCCCAAGTCGACGCCTCGTTACAAAACACACACCGTTCAACACAAACTGCCCTGATGGATTCTGATGGAAAGGACTGAACTGGAGTGGAGCGCAAATGAATGTGTGTGTGTATGTGTGTGTGTGTGTGTGTGTGTGTGTGTACGTGCGTGCAAAAAAGACCGCAGGGGCTCCCAGTGCAGCCCCACGTACCTGAGGGGAGGACTTGGCGGTGGAGTTGCCCAGGCCCAGCTTCCCGTAGTCCCCGTCTCCGAAGGCCCACACCATCATCCCGTCTGCTGACACGGCCAGGGTGTGATTCAGACCGCACGCCACCTGAGCACGAGCAGACACACACACACACACACACACACACACACACACACACACACACACACACACAGAGAGGGACACACACACACACACACCCTTCTATTAACGCCGGGCTGGAAAACACACACAACGCCACCGTCCACCTCTGTACCGCCATTTCACACAGGTGTCATCAGACTGAAGACAAAGACAAACACAGGCGTAGCCGAGAACGGTAATTACCGGTTGGCCCCCGTTTGATGTACCATGGCATGGATCACAGACTGAACCAGTGAAGATAAGTCTAATAGCCACGCTCCGGTAAACAACAGGATTCATAATTAGCGCCTTGTCCTGCGATGGCCCCCCAATGTCTACTGCACAGAGCATTGTTCAATAGTAGCGTTCGTGAACTGGTGGCGTGTCAGGACGCGCGCTGCGGGGAGTGACCTACCTGTCCGACCTGGTAGCCCTCCAGAGCGGTCACCTTCTCCGGAAGCTTCTTGTTGGACGTGTTGCCGAGGCCCAGCCTGCCGTAGTCGCCGTTGCCAAAGGAGAACATCTTCCCGTCCGCCGTCACCACGGCGGAGTGCTTGAACCCGCAGGACATCTGGGAGCGGAGGCCCGGGAGAAAAAGCATGATGGGATACAAATAATGAGGAAAAAATGCTGCTCGGCAATCCTTACATACTGTATTCCTGCTACTATAAACACACATAGTATTGGATACCAACCACGCGGTTATAGTACAGACAATGCTAATGTATACCATAGTGCGCATACTAATATATACTTACCATGCTGCTAGCGTACAGATGATGCTAACGTATACCAATCATGCCGCTGTTATATGCTAATGTAGTCCACCCATGTTAGTGTTATAGTGACTATGCTAATATATACTGCTAATATATACCACCGATACCAGTGTTAAAGTGGCCATGCTAGATTTATAGCACACATGCTTGTGTTATAGCGACCATGCTAGTGTTATACAACCAAGGCTAGTGTTATACGGACCATGGAAACGTATAGGGCCCATGCTAGTGTTATACGGACCATGGTAATGTATACCACCCATGCTAGTGGCACAGTTTCCATGCTAATCGATACCACTGATGCTAACATACAGTATACGGTCCCATGCTAACCTATACCGCTCCATGCCTGCCGCCTTAGCGCACGCGCACTGGAGGACACCGACCTGCGCCACCTCCTCTCCTTGCAGGGCCTCTATCTGCCGCGGCCGGCGCTGGCGGTCGCTGTTGCCGTGGCCCAGCTTCCCGTAGTCCCCGTCGCCCCAGCTGAACACCTCCCCGCTCTCCGTCAGCGCCATGGAGTGGCCGTCGCTGCCGCACGACGTCACCAGCTGGGTCACCACAAAGCCTGCAGGGGAACGGAGTGCTGCGTCACGCCTTGTAGGGTGCACCCAGACACGGCCCTCGAAGCAACTCAGATCCTCTTTAGCTCTAATTGCTGGGTTATTACGCACATTAAACACACCTGGAGGGAGAGAAAACTAAACAAAAACAAGCCCTGCACGCAGGATGAGGAACAGAAGCCAAAAATGCGTACCTTGCAGGGCCGAGACCACGGTGAGCACGTGCAGGTCGTCCGAGTTGCCCTGGCCCAGTCGGCCGTAGCTTCCCTCGCCGCAGGCCAGCACCGTGCCGTTGGGCTGGATGACAAACGTGCAGTTCTGACCGCACACCACCTGCAGGAGGAGCGGTTATGGATCGTTCTGTGATTGCCCAGACTTACTGTTCTCCGGCCTTTCATCTCACGGGGGAAGCGAGCGAGCATCACTGAAGTGGCAATAATGACAGGAAAAGTGCACCCTGGAGTGTAATAATACAATCATATAACGATTCACAGCTAAATAAAAAAATTTTGGTCCAAAACTGGTCATAGTGGGGGGGATGTGTGCTCAAACTGAATCACTTTCGGTAAGTGGTATATCAGTTTTCCTGGAAATACATGGTGTCTGACTAATACCTGGAAAAAAACCTCACACATCCTATGCAGTGCCAAGCTTACTACTAAGCTAGTAGGGTGGACCTTAGTGATGAACTCGCAATGGAAACGCTCTCTAGTCTCGACGCCCTGGTCGCGTCAGACAGCCAACGTATGTCCTAATGCTTTCTAGAGATCGTAGGATTTCCCAAACTGAATAAATACCACATTATCCATGTGACAGATGTGGACACTGCCAAAATCACATGCATTTTTAAGATAGAAGTGTTAGGGTTTCGAGTGAAAGGCGGGGTAATACTCATAGCCACGAGGCCCATTTCATTCAAGCACGGCTAGGTGCGCTGCTCAATCGATCGAAGTTGACAGGTCGGACCCGAGGTGTAGCAGTAGTCATTCTACCTTGTCAGCAGAACAGACCGCGTGTGAGACTGACTGGCTGCCGCTCTGAGAGGAGGCTGAGAAGGCAAATCATGTGACCGGGTGTGATGTGCAGGAGGAGGAGGAGGAGGAGCGGGGCCGGCAGCTGGCTGAGGGTGGAGGGGGGTTATTACCTGTTGGGCCTGGGAGAAGGAGGGAGCTGTAATTGGCACCAGGATGTTCCTGCCAGCCTCCGCCAGCTGGCCGTGCCTCCCGGCGCCCCACAGATACACGTCACACTTGCCTCCAAGATGCCAGTCCTGCAGACGCACGCGTGCACAACGTGAGAGCGAGGCCAATTGAGTCACAAAATGCCTAATCTTGAACACGCGCTGGCCTCGTTACCACACAGCGTCGTCGCAAATAAACAAATGCGCCGCGGGCCATGTTATTTGTTTTTTTACGTAGCCAAACAAACACGGAAAACAGAGGAAATTAAACCTGATTTTGATTGAAAAGACCGGGACTTATCTAGTTACCTCTGGTCTGGAGGTGGCCCAGGACATGATCTGCTCATCCATTCCAGAGGCCCATTTGCTGTTATCCTGGACACAAACACAAGGGAGACAACTTAATATGCAACTGGGTAACTCGCGTCTTTGCAAGGGCTTTCTTGTCATTACTTCCCTCTGCGGTTGACATCACATCGGTCTTGGTGGTGTGCGGGGGTATGTTTAGATCAAGGGGGCTACACAAAATAGGATTAGCGACTTGGGATTGCAGAGGAGTGCAGCAGAGATGGATGATGCTGCCAAACTGGAGCTGTTCTGACCTAATAACTCATCTTGATAATAATGGGCTATTTCGGGTTCAGCATTAAATATCCACTACACAAGATAAGGAGCGTTGAGATACCCATTGTTCGTCGCCAAGTTAATAAGAAACGCCTTTGAGAACATAATGTGCCGAGAAAAAGAAGAAGAAGAAGAAGAAATATCACACACCACATCCAGTAACTCGTCCTAATATTAATGTCATGATTGATCTCTGAACACTAGTCTCCATCATTTGCAGTGAATAATATACAAGCACACACACATGCCCGGGCCCGCACACACACACACACACACACACCATGAGCAGCGCCATCTCGTCTTTGGGCACGGGCTCGAGGTCGGGCACGCTGAAGGACTCGGGGAAGCTGGCGCCGCGGGCCAGCGCCTCGGCCGCCTTCACCGTGGTGGAGAAGCAGTCAAGCCACGCCCACTCGCTGGCGCACCACGCCGCCGTGCCCGACTCGGGCGCGCCGCAGTGGCGGAGGTGGGGCGCCACGGGGGGCTGGCACAGCAGCTGGTCCAGGTGGAGGCCCACGGCCAGGGAGGACAGGCACTGCATGTAGGGGCTGTGGACCAGCTGCTCGCCGCAGACCACGTGGGGCTGGGAGAGGGATAGAGACGAGGATGTCAGAGACAAGGAGACAAGGATGTCATTACTCAATGGATAAACCTGAGTAGAAGGACCTGGCAATGGAAATCAGGAAAAACACACAGAAGTGTTGTTGCCTGACTGCTGTGGGCGGACTAGACAAGTAACATTTGAACTATTATCTCGGATTGAGTTGATATGTGGCTACGGCTGTTTACAAGGTGAGCACTTGTCGTCCCTGCAAGGTTACCGCCTTGATTTACCGCACGGCTCCGGAGAAATATGAAAGCCGGCCCGGGCACGCAAAATTAATAATTAATCTCTTCAGAGTTAATACGTCAGCACACCGATCCGGAGGCTACCATGTAATTCGTGTGTAACTTTTCACCGACAGCTGTCAGCAGAATCAGACCGCGGACAACGCGCACACGGTAGCGCGGCCCAGGAAGCCACCGCTGTTGGGGGAGGAACCTGTGACGCGCGTGTGACGGCGGTACCTTCTCGTAGGCGTACTGTTCCTGCAGCATGACGGGCAGGCGCTCCAGGAAGGCCCTCATGCAGGGGGCCATGTGGAGGCCAACCACGCCCTGCCGCCTCATGGCCGTGCGACACGTAGCCAGCACGTGGTTGGAGGCCATGAACTCTGGGGAGCAGTTCACCACCAGCACATCCTGGAGGAAACACACACACACACACACACACACACACACACACACGCACACACAGACGCGCGCACACACACACACACACACAAAGGCCGTCAAATGTTTATGTCTCATCAGTAAGAGAAATACACGAAAGGAAATAACACTGTAGTCATGCATCCCAGACGCCTTATACACATCCATCCGTCACAACCATAACATTTGGTTGCCAGTCAATTTGTACTGTGATTGGCCCATGAGCTAATCCGTACCTTTGACCTGTTGGAGCAGACGGCCACGCCCACATCTGGGATCCAGACGATATTCTGAATGGCACCCGATCCAGCAACAACAGTCTGGAGCACTGACCCGTTCTGGTAAAAGGTAAGCAAAGCACTTTTTTTTTTTTCAGTTGAAAAGGTTTCGGTGTTACTTTGACTAAAAGGTACGCAGATGTTAAATGGGGGGAAATTCTCAGGAAAAATTTCAGAAGTTTGCTACTTCCAGCCCAAAAAACGCTTTTAGAGAGCGTTCTTTGTCTCCTGGCGAGTGGGACGTTAGATGGAAGAAGGATGACAACGCAGGGCTCCTTTGGAACCCAATGAGTCTGCTTTTCCCCAAAACGTTACAACTGCTTGGATTGCAAATTTTGTAGGAGAAAATCCTCCTTCTAAAACTGGGGTTTCCTCGCGCTTTAAGGACAACAGGTGCATGCACACAGGGAGGTATTAGGTGTAAAGGCATTTCAACATTTCCATGCTGCAGAATGGAGGCTTTTCAGCAGGTGTATGTGTGTGTGTGTGTGTGTGTGTGTGCGCGCCTCTGTGCACCTACCCTCAAGGACCATATGTTCATCAGCCCCCCCACGCCTCCAGAGGCCAGGGCCAGGCCGTCGGGACTGAAGGCCACCGTCCTCACTGGCGTGATGTGTCCCTTCAGCTGGAAAACACAGTGGGCGCCCCGCCCAGACCGCCGCCAATACTGCTACACGCACACACACGCACACGCACACACACACACACACACACACACACACACACACACACACACACATTAAAGGCCGCGCTATGTATACAAGTACTCCATTACAAAGACTCATTGTGTGCCATGCCATTCCTTTCAAATTTCTCTGGGCATCCTTGGAGAGTTGAAATTCCTGCTCCGGGCTATCTTGTTAGAGGGTTTGTTCACTCTCGTCTCTGTGGCTCTGTTCTCTCTTTTATCGACAACACCACAATGGCCTTGATGAACTCCGGATTCCCGGTGACATGTTTGGCTGTCATTCGGTCTCCCTGACGGGAGCTTTCTGCGCTACACTCTTGACTGCACAACGACGACGCAAGTCAACATGGCACGTTGCCATGGTGATCTACGGGCCTCCGTGTGGTGGAGATTGTCAAGAACAGAAAAGATAAAGCAAGGAAAATCACATTCGATCGAACTGACTATCTGGATTCCTCGAGTACCTTAAACTTGGCTTTCGGCTCATTCTCCCAGCATCCCTCTGACCCGGAAGAGCAGGAGTCTGGGAAGTCAGCCGGGTTCTGGGGAACCGTCCAAACGGAAACGAGTCCATTCTGACAGCACCTGAGAGAGCCACGCAAAAGACACACACACACACACAGGTCTAGACCACAAAGTGTTTTCTCATAGGGTTCCTCCCGCTGAAAATGCCACAAATATCTTACATCCCATAGGTGAGACATTCAGTCTGCAATGCTTGAATTTGTTATGTCCGATATGGTGGCCTTGCATTGCTGCAGTGTTTGTATGACAGCTATGTATGTACAGTATGTATACCCTGTTAGGAGGAAGTCAAGACACGAGACAAGCATGTTGTGTATGACCCAGACAAAACAGGTGTGGGCCTTGGAGACGAGCAGTACACTAATCACTACGGCTCATGACTCACGATTCAGCTGGGTATTTATGATTTGCTGTGTTGGCTATTCAGTATCAGAATGTATCTGCCAAAACAATGAAATCTGAGCACAGCTTATTCCATCTGCGTTGGACTGGAGCAAAATAGCACTTATTTTCATCACTGGCAAAATTATTATTTTCCACTTCCAAACCAAGCTTAGTTTCAATTATATATGGTTTAATGGGGGCATTTCTGAAATTATTGTGCCAGCATCTCACACCAAAAACACTAATTAATTACAAATACATTCCCTGACATTTCTTCCGTGTTGCAACAAACAGGCTTTTCTTTAAGTTTCAAATTGGTACCCAAGATTGCACTGCTGTGGCATCCGTTTACACAGATCAACTGCAGCTCATGGATTGTATTGTGGGGAAATATTGCTTGGCTGATAAACTGCTGTGCCAACACAGGCCTGAGACAGTAGCTTATTTCCCCAGGGAAGATGAATAATTAATCAATACTAACTTCTCCCCATAAAGTTTTGTGCAAGCTCCGCACAAAAGAAAGACAAAGACTGCGTTTTAAGTTAAAACAAGTTACAATAAAAAGGGTCTACGCAGTACCCTCCTAGCCTGACATCGCCAGAACAATTCGCAAATGCTCAATTAGTCGGGAGTGTTTCGGTTCATTTCTCGATTTCCAAAGGGGCGTCGTCGAACAAAGGGAGCAAAATGCCTCTTGACACAATTGGACAGACCCACAACCAATCAGAGCAACAACACATCAGCAGCAGCCATCTTGGTTGGTTAAGAAAATGCCTCAATGGCCACCTATAGGGCGCTCGTCTGTACAGTCACTGTATTAAACCCGCCCGGTATTAGACAAATACTTGTGATTGGCCCAACCCAGGCCAGGTCAGCTGGAAATCTGTCTGAACCGGGGAGGGAGGGCAGATGACTATGCAAGAGCAAAAGGGCTAGTTCTCTGCAGCATACGTACATATATACTGTATATTCAACACCGAATCAATGGGATGCAGGGGACATGATCAGTCTACTCAATGTAAAGCACTACGGCAACATCAGCCTCTAAATCAAAAGCTGCAACAAGGTCGTCACTGTGGCCAGACAAATTACAATTCATCCGACAAATGACAAGCTAATAGTTTCCATAGCCCTTCAGAACTGTGTGGTGGGAAATGTTTTATTCATGCCAGTTGAAATCCAAGTAACATCCTGCAGATGGTTTTCTGTGATATTACATCATTGGCGTGTGAAGTCTTTCAGAACAATTACAGTCAGGCAGGCCTGCTGGTTTCAATGTACAAAATCATAGAGATGTACCTGGAAGGTTATCCAATTCTCTCTCAGCTAAGTGTCCTACAAAGTGACACAACAGACTCTAATTATGTAAATTTCTATTGCCATTTGATTGTTTGTCGGTTAATTTCTCAGCAAATATATCGAACTTGCAAGACATTTGCAACTATTCAGATTTTCCACTGCCAAAATTTTTTTTGCCAAATCCAACACACGCATTTCAACAACTGTATTGACACGATGGGCTGTTGAAATAGTTTTTTACTCAACCGCATGGCTGCACTAGAGCACACTGGCATTCATCCTATAGGCAAATGATTGTGTTTGGCAAACATCATTAAAAAAAAAAAAAACGGGTCATTCCTTTTCGCCCTCCCAAAAAGCCTGTCATTACCGGCTGCCTCCAGCTCTGGGGCGCTGTGTACATAATCCCATCCCCGCCCCACTGCAGCGGAACACCTACGTGGCGAGCATGCTGAGCGGCTTGGGAGCGCGTCCAGGCAGGCCGCACCAGGCCACGCTGTTCACCACCGAGGGGTGGCCCAGGCTCTGCAGGCAGTGCCAGCCGGAGCAGGAGCCCGACTCGGAGTCCGAGCTGGCCCACAGCTTCACCGTCTCCTCTTTGGCGCAGGTCAGCAGCATCCGGCCGCCGGCGTCCCACTTCATGCCGGTGATGGACTCCTGCAAAATATACGAGGGCTTAGTCCTCGTGCAGGCTTTCGACCTTTACTGCCTCGGCGCGCGTGGAAGTGCGCGGGCTGCCGTGTATACTAATGCGGGCCACGGCCACGTTTGCAGCTCGCGTCGTTGACACCAAGGTCACCCGCAGAGAAGAACAGGCTTCTTCTGTTGCTTTGTTTTCTTCACCTTATGCGCATCGATCACGACGATGGCTCCTTTCTCCAAGGGCTCTTTGGACCCTATGAGCAGCTTCCCGTCGGCGTAGCCCACCGCAAACGGCCTGTCCTCGCTGGACCAGGCGATCTGCATCACGGCCACTGATGAGGGGAAACACGGAGAGAGAGAGAGAGAGAGAGAGTCAACAACACCACAGGAACAAGGACACACGCGGCGCGAGATGGAAGGCGGCTGAGGGATGACCCGAGGAGCCCATGGCGACCACCACCACCACGACGGCGTGATGCTCACCGTCCTTGCGGCAGCAGTGCTCCAGCTCCGTGCGGTGCATGGTGGAGGCGTCCAGCACCTCGATGAGCCCCAGGGAGCCGTCCATGCGGCCCACCAGCAGCAGGTCGCGCGGCTCGCCGCACCACAGGGAGACGGCCTCCGCCTCGGGCCAGGCCAGCGCCGACACCCAGTGGGGCTGTATGTCCAGGATGCCCTTACCGCCTGATGGTGGTGTGGGGGGGAGGAGAAGCAGTGTCAGTAAAGCCGCAGTCCGGCCTCTGTATGAGACGAGTTAGATTTAAGAGCGCTCCTGGCTAGTTTCTTTCTTCTTGCTTGAAACTTGTTCTGGGGACTTTCTTACTGTATTAGCAGCGATGAAACGTTTCACCTTCTTATGACAAACATACTCTTTGTAAGTCACCTTGGTTAAAAGCGTCTGTTAAATGCCCTCAATGTAAATGTAAATTTCTGATTCAATCAGGGCCTATCTCCCCTGACTTGGTTGGGGAAGGGAAGGGACGGAGGGAGCAGAGAGGTTTTATTGGGGTTGTTTACATTCAATCTCGTCGTCTTCTGCTCTCGCTCCTTCTAATCTCAAATCTTACGTACAGCACCTTTAATCTGGTAAGAAATGTGTATTGATTATAGCACAGGTTGAGGCCCTGATAAGCCTGCTGTTGACTTGAGTTCTAGCATCAGGTCGGATGCCAGGGAGAGGGAGGAGAACCTCACGTGTGAGAGACGACGGTACGAAACGTGTTTGCGGAGGCTAATGAGAGTGTGTTTGCAGACTTATATCCTGGAGGTCTGCAAGAGCAGCCAAGGGACAGATGGTGGAATCTACAGGCTCAGGCTCTGCTACAATGGTTGACAGCAGATGATTACTGGACCACATTGTGCCCTGAGAGCCATTCATTCATTCATTTTTAATGGCAGCAATGCAGTTTTCATGCAATCCCATTTAAACACAAAAAACCAAAACAACGCTTCCACAAAACGTAACCGACAGGAACCAACGCAATTTGTGATTTCAAATGCGTTTGTTGTAAGCGTGATTTCACTGTACTGTAAGGACGTTAAAACACCACAAGGAACCAAAGGAGAGAGGAGGTTTGTTTACCATTGACCTGCCAGATGTTGACCATTTTCTCCATGGCAGAGGCCAGGTATTTGCCGTTGAGGCTCCAGGCCAGCGAAGCCAAGCAGTGCTCACCAGGAGAGCCCAGGGAATTCAAGCCCTCCTCTGACGAGCTGTCACTGACCCAACAGGAACAGCAGAGAGAAGACATGAGAATGCAAGGCATGTACCGCACATGGGTCAACAATGAGGGGCCTAAGCAGGAAAGCAGGCCTGTCAATGGGAGGGGAAAGAGCTGCGGCACGTATATCAAAACCACACAAATAAAAGGCAGGCTTTCCCAATGACGGCTCCTGTCAGCAGACACAGGAATGGGAGGGAGAGGGTTAGTTATATCGCTCGGGGGGCCTCACGTCTTGTTGAAGATGCAGGTCTGCTGCAGAGTGTACTGGTTCTTGGTCACGTTCCACAGCCTTGCCGTGCCGTCACTGCCGCTGGTGGCCAGCAGTCCTTTGGTACTGCACCAGCCTAACGTGATGACCTGAGCGCCAAGAGCATACATTTTCGACAACGTGAATAAAAAACACATGATGCATATATTCAGCAAGGTTTCCATTACCGTTTTGGCTTAAAACACTTGGAAAGCGCCGACAGAACCGAGACTTTAAAGCGGAATGGACACATAACACATTCCGCTGTCATCCGAGGAATAGGACCAGTGACCCGGGCCATTCGAGGAGAGAGGCGGGTGGGGGGGGGGGGGGGGGTCAGTGACCTACCCGGCTCTGGTGCGCCTCCAGCTTCACCATGGGACACTTGCGCAGGTCCCCGGCCATGTCGGCCAGGGTGAGGGGCTGGGTGTGGCTGTTGTCGCGGTCGTGTGCGGCCAGCGTGCGCACCAGCTGCTGCGCGGCCCACTGGCGATGCTGCGACGAGAGCCTGGAGGAGAGGCAGCACGCGGCCAGAGCGTTGGCCAGCTCCAGGGCTCCTACAGCGGAGGGATTGTGGGAAGGATGGGCATATAAACGCGCAATTAACCCTGCTCAAACACAAGACGACAAGGCCGCGTGGTGAGTGGGGGAGAGGGGGGGGTGGGGGTGGGGGAGGGACAATGGAAATACAAATGAAAAATCAAGCAAAAATGGTGACACGTGTGGATTGAATCACATACATTACAGATGAGATTAACGTAAAATGTAGATGTAATAATTTTGAATACACATGCTATGATAATTTTTTTTTTAATATCAATAAAAAAAAGTGATTAAAAAGATAATTCATACAAAAATGACAGGAGGATGATAATTATGTATAATGATATAATGATGATAACAACGATGATGATGACGATGACAATGCAGTCTTCCGCCTCGCCGTCACACACCTCTTTTCTCCAGGTCCGTCTTGTCGTAGGCGGGCCTCAGCCGGGCCCCCTTGTCCGCCAGCAGGGCCACCAGCGCCTGGGTCACCACAAAGTTGGGCGACGTCACCAGCTTGTTCTCCTCCGCCACGCCCCGCAGGAAGCTGGGCAGGAACTTCCGCTGGATCGGATCGTCCACGGTGGTCAGGTTCATGCCCGTGGCGGCCGAGATCAGGTTCTGGAGAACAGCGGGTCAAATCGGGGCGTCTTTGTTGAAAGCCGAGCATTTTTACGTGGTCAGCAGCTCTGGGCACTTTTTTGGGTAAAGATGCGGTATTTTGGGTTGTCTCAAATTTGTTTCGGTTTGTTGCTTTTGTAATTTGTTGTTGTCAAATCCGTTTTCCCCCGCATCGGGAACTTAATGAATACCCACGATGCACCTTAACAGAAGCGGACAAGCGATGCATTTATTTCCGCTCTACATCCCATGATGCACGGCGGTTTTCCTTCCTCCCCTGAAGATGGCCCGCCGTGTATACAGATTCCTCATGCAAAATGAGCTGTCAGGCGGTGACACCCAACACGTGTTGCCGTGTTTGCGGCGCCAACGCCAAAGAGACAGGCCAACGGATTTCCAGCACATAATTAGTATCCAATGATGTGAGTTGGGCCAATTCGCAGCGTAGCCGAGACAGGAGCGTGGACATCAACCAAACGCCGTCGTCATTGTTGCAGCTATAGAGTTTAAAATCGCTCAACCTGAGTGCAGAGCTGCACCAGCAGCTTGGCGGCATTGGGGCTGTTGGAGGCCAGGCAGCCCACAGCGGTGCTGAGGTAGGCCAGGCAGGAGATGGGCTTGCTGGCCTTGCTGGCGCCACGGGGCCGCTCCGCTGGGCCCGAGCCCGTGGGCGGACTGGTGGACAGGCCGGCGCGCCCCGCCGCCGCCAGACACATGAGCCGCACCAGCGTTCGGATGTCGGTCAAGCCCAGAGACTCCAGGCCCGCCGCCAGGCTGCAGCTGGAGCCGCTGTGTGTCGTGGCGGAACGGGGAACAGATGGGAGAGTTTGGGGGCAACACGTGAGCATAGTACATTACATTCATTCAAACCAAAAACCTGAAATATCCGATGGATTGGGTGACATGGTAGTGCTCAGTACTAGTAATCCTTGTCCAAATCTTGAACTTCAATGCCAAAGATTTAAAAACTAGGACAAGATGTAAACATGAACTCAAATTGCCCCTTGTAGGTAAAATGCATGAGTGACCCCTTATTGGCCATTTTGGGTTACTGAGTAACACAAATTCTGGTTACACACTGTAGCAAATGGGCGGTTGGCTTGTGCCAAAGAGCCAAAGCCTGAACGCCAATATAGCCCCTAAATGAACACAAAAGTGTCCAGGAGTCGGTGGGTAACGGTAACAGCCGTGAACTAGCTCAAAGCGGGGTCCGGTTTTCGCCTTTAACCGACACCTCGGACCCCAGCCCTACGAGCACCCCTGGAGGAGCGGCCGTGTGGGAGACACGTACCTGACGGAGAGCAGCGACAGGGCCCTCATGACCATGGTGCGGGCCAGCAGGACCTGGGCCGCTGCGGTCACCCTCCGCAGGGCCATCACCCGGTCGTGGGGGTTCTGGAGGGCCGCGGCCTGCTCGCCCAGAGTCACCCTGCCCGAGGAGCTCTTGTCCACCGAGCCTTGGCATCCTGATGGGCACACGCACGCACACACACACACGCACACGCACACACACACACGCACACACGGACACACACGCTCTTTTAACTTGCTACTCGCTTACCTTCTGTGGTTTTGGAGCAACAGCATCATCGCCAAGACACGGTACACAATGCATGCATTATTGATTGGGCTGCGCGGTAAACGTATACCATACGACGAATTTCCCAGCATCAATGTCACTAGGCGAATTTTGTTCCCGTTTTCAGTCAAAACATTTCCTCTCAGACGATATCAAGTGTATTCCGCTGGACTGAGTCGGCGCGTCTGCTCCATTGTCGGGGGTGACGGGTTGAGAAACGATGTCACTCATTAGATAAGGAATAAACCGCAGAAGAGCATCGGAGCGCCGGCGCGATGGAGGACAGAGTAGACCCTGCGCGGTCCTCACCGATCTGCAGCAGCGTCTCCTCCATGCTATTGGTGGCCGTCACCATGGCGACCGAGGCCCCCAGCGGGTCGCTGTCGGGGAACTGGACGGCCTCCGGGACCAGGCGCCGCTCTCCGAGGCCCAGGGGGCCGGCCAGCATCTCAAACTCCTCCTCGCCGGTCAGCTTCTCGTCCTCGTCCACGTCCAGCATGTCCCAGTCCTCTGCACCGCGCCGGGGACACAAAGACAGCACAGTCGGTGTGTTGTACCGTACACACACACAGACACACACACACACACGCACACACACACACACACACACGCACATACACACACACACACACGCACATACACACACAGACGCACGCTCAGATGCTCTAGTGAACTTCACATATTGTTACAATGGCGTCCACCTCACCTTCATAGACACTGTCCTGTTTCCCCAGGAGGTCGGGAGCCTGGCCTTTGTATCTGACAAAGAGAAAGTTAGACTACTCGTTACCATGACCCGAGTGCATAATCCCATAGGATTATAATCGATATAATCGTATATATCACCAGCAGTGATTGACTGGCTTGCGTTTGTCTGTTGAAAATCTGGGAAAACTGGGAAAAGATCTGGGAAAAATTATGCTCGGGTTCGGGTCGGCGCAGACAATTCCGTCCCGATCCGCACTCTAGTGTTGATAAACAAGCATGTCGAAAAGCCCGCGTTCCTGAAGACCTACACCAACGAGTCAGTAGCGCACAAGTGTGTGAACCACTAAACAACAACAAAACTAATCCACACGGCTCCACACAACAACACCACCACCACCACCGCCTCCAGCAGTGTTAGCGTTACCTCTCCACCG
Organism: Urophycis tenuis; assembly: GCA_036785325.1. NCBI lineage: Eukaryota > Metazoa > Chordata > Actinopteri > Gadiformes > Phycidae > Urophycis > Urophycis tenuis. The sequence continues at coordinate 7,624,641 of JAXIVH010000005.1, read as the reverse complement.
ACGGCGCCTTGGCCTTGCTCTTGACGGCCAGGTACTTCTCCCTGCAGCCGCCGCACAGCAGGTAGTAGGGGTTGCCGCTGCCGCACTCCCCGCCGAACCAGCCGTCCACGTAGGAGCCGTTGCTGCGGTAGCCCTGGCGGTTGGCGCTGCGGCCGCAGCCCGGGTGGCTCTTCTTCATGTGCTGGTTGAAGTTGGCCACGCTGGCCTCGCACAGCTCGCACACCACCACCTCGTCACGCTCCTCCGTCTCACACACGTGCTGCACGGGCGCGCGCACGCACGAGGGGAGGGGGAGACACACACACACGCGCGCGTGCGAACCGATGTGCACATACACACACACACCCATGCACAAACACGCGCACACGCACACACACACACACACACGTACACGCATACACAAACACGGGCACGCACGCACACACACACACAAGGGCAAGAGACAATCACAAGTTAAAATAAAGGCACATAGACAATGGGGCGAGACTCAAGAAGCCAAAACACAACATAGATCACAAAAGCCTGGGTGATTCAATGACACGCCATACATGATCAAGATGATGTTATTTTTTTTTGGGAAGCATGAAAAGCCATTCAGAAACACCTGTTAGAAGCACCTGCACATTCATAATATATAGCAGATATCAGATATCACCAGCCAAAGCAATAGCAGCAATGATGCAGTGAATTTTGATTGACATGCTTCCGCACGTCAGTGGATGTGTGTGTGTGTGTCAGTGTGTGCGCGTGGTACAGCCGGTGTCCCAGCGTGCGGTCGTCATGTTAAGAAGCAGGGCAGGTGAGTGGCGTATGGCAGCCCTCTGGCCGTAGCATAGAAACACACACACCCATGTTGGCCAGTCCAATACCTCCGGGATCCACATTCCCAGAATGTCTGTGTCACTGGCCAGGTCCTGGCCGAACATGGCCTCCATGGTCTCCTCGTCCAGGTCCATCTCCAGCTCCTCGTCCAGGCTGAAGTCGTACAGGGCGCCGGGGTCCTGCTGCTGCTGCTGCTGCTGCAGGGCTGACACCTCGCGCCTTGACTGGCTCTGGTGGGCCTGCACCGAGCGGTACAGGCCGGCTGGGGGGACACAGATAGAGAGAGGGAGATAGTCAGAGAGAGAGAGCATCAGAGAGAGAGAGAGAGAGAGAGAGAGAGAGAGAGAGAGAGAGAGAGAGAGAGAGAGAGAGAGAGAGAGAGAGAGAGAGAGAGAGAGAGAGAGAGAGAGAGTTCAGGCAGTCAGAGAGAGACCATTTTCTTTTACTACAAAACTCTTTGAAAATGCTATTTCCCTCAGGAATCATTAAAGTATTTCTGTCTGTCTGTCTGTCTGTCTGAAAAGACGAAAGTGAGTCTTGGGGACTCTGTTCCGAGACCCCAAAGATCAGTAAACAAACACCCAGTTTTGAGACACTTTTATAACATTCAAACTCCTATCGTGACGCAACGTGTTATGGCGCGTGTCGCAGGCTGCTGGACAGCGGGGCGTGTCAGAGACGCCGGTGCGTCAGTACTGGGGTCTCACCAGCCCGAGCCAGCAGGGTGCGAGCGGCCAGGTCGAAGCGGTGCTTCCTGCTGACGGCGGAGCGCCCCCTGGTGGGCGGGCCGCTGGAGGCCGAGGCGCTCTCCTGCTCCAGGACATCAGGGCTGCAGCAGAGGAAGGAAACGACGTCATCGCCATCATTCGAGTGTCATTTGAACAGCAATGCCACAGCCGTCCATTGATTTCGGACCGGTTCTGGCTCGTGCGTGGATTTGTTCCCTGATTGATGGAGAAACTTGCGAGTTTTACCTACGGCACAGTCTATGTATAGTATGAAACAAAGGAGTCAATACAACCAGAATTACACAAATCAGTATGCAAATGTGACGAAAATACTTTCCGTGTGCATGAATAGATCTGACCAAATATGCCTATTTGTATATGACGATTCAGTGGTGCACCTTGAGTCAAAGTTTGGGAAGCACTGCCCTACACGGCCATTTTGCCAAAAGAGGACCCACGGGATTGGTCTTGTTTTCCACAGCCGGACACGAGGATGAAGTAAATCACCGCCCGCGTGTCAGCGGGGCATTCTTATGTTTTCCGTCGCGCCATTCTCACGCGGCTACATCGCTTTTCATGCTTATTTTCAATTGTCAACGGTACTTCCCTTTCCTGGATCGGGGTTGTTTGTTTCGCAGTGCATGTGGGGTTCTGAAGCCCAGCACTGCCCCCTTGTGTACGCTTCACCACACAACCCGGACGCAAATCCCCACGGCACACGGGGGACTGTGCACGCTGGGGGGGGGTCACGGGGTCACGGGGTTAAGGGTGTGTACCTTTCGCTGAAGCCCTCCTCCAGCTCGCTGGGGTCGGCGGTGGACATGTCCCCCGGGGAGCACAGGTAGGGGGTCCGGTCCAGGGACTTGCCGGCGGCTCCTTGGCAGGAGGACCCCGAGCCGCCACCGCCGCCGCCGCCGCCGCCGCCAGAGGAGGAGCGCGGCTCGTCGTCCTCCTCGGTGCCCGGGTTCTCGATCATCCACATGGCCAGCACCGTGATGTTCTGGGCGTCCGCCTCCCCTCGGGCCCCTGAGGGACACAGAGGCAGCAGCAGCAGCAGCAGCAGCAGCAGCGGATGAGTGTGTGTGGTGTTCGCACTGAACAGCACGGCCCTGGTGACCGCATGATGGGATGCCTCCCTTCACTGCCTGTCTAGGTATTATTTTTAACGACGTTGAGATAAAAAAAAAAAACGCTTCCTCAAGAAACCTGGCCAATAGTAGCAATAAACAACATACAACAAGGTTACAACAGGTAAACAAAAACAGGGCAGGAAACATGCATTCACACAGGGCCTCTTAGAGTCCACTGAATAAATAATAAATCACACTTGATACAAAAGGCATTGACTAATACTCTCGAGTTCCGTATCCTTCAGGATTTACATAAATTGGTGACAAATTAGTTTAGTTAAATTGACTTGACTTTATGAAATAAAGTCAGTCAATTTAAATTGTATTTACTTCAATAAGGCTGCATATTTATTTATGCTGTGTCCTGCATCATTCCCATTGTTCTCAGAATTCCCTACTTTATGAATGTGTGCAGCTTTCTATGCTGACCACGGGCATTTTTATGTGCCGAGGGGCGGGGAGGAAATATAGTGGCTCCTCAAAAGTGCCTCTTCAAAGGATTTTATTTACTCGTGTGATTCTGGCACTTTCTGGGTTGTATCTTCATGGTTGAGTGCTCTTATTGTACGACGCTTTGCACAAAAGAGTCAGCAAAATAAATTAAAAGTGACAGACCAGGTAGGCTCCGGAGCCATTCACAAAGGGGACAACTTACTTCACTACACTGCGCCTTAATTATTGACTCTGCTCTGAATAACTAAAAACGACAGCGAATACGTGCTCCAGGGTTAGAGAGACTGACCAGTGGCTTCCAGAGCCTTGGTGATCTGTCGCAGGGAGAAGCCCATCTCCAGCAGGGGCACGATGGCAGGCGGAGGAGGGGACGTAGACAGGCGGCTGCTGGGGTCCGAGAGAGCTGGCCAAACACAAGTCAACGGTCACCGAGTGGGAATCTGATAACGTGCTGAAAACGAAGGGCCTGGTGTGTGCACGTGTGTGTGCACGTCTGTGTGCACGTGTGCGTGCACGTGTGTATGCAGGGGTGGTGGACTTACAGGTGCCGGTCCGGTTCTGGTTCCTGGACGGCTGCGTGTCCGGGGAGGTGAGGCTCTGCCGGCGGCCCACCTCGTCCGAGGGAGAGGTGGGCAGAGAGGAGACCGGCGGCGTCTGAGCGCGCCGTGTGGGAAGCAAGGTGGTGGTGGGGTAACTGGAAAACATTTGCCTGTGAAGGAAACACAGAGTGGACATGGCAGCCTGTCTTTGAAATCCAAACAGAGAGCGTCGGCGTCCGTAAGTGGTACTGAACACTGATTATATCAATCTCACTCCGAAACAGGAGTGCAGTGTTGACAATAAGAGTGAAGTGTGTTTCGTTCGAGTGGAATATATTTAGAATGAAGAGTGTGACTTTGGTGTGGTGAGGTAACACAATGAGTCTTTTAAGCAGGTTTCTAACTCTAGTTATTTATAAGCTGTGTTAACGCCAGATAAATGCTAATCTAAAGATAGATTGTCCTGGTATGCCTAAAAGACTATAGCCTCTTGTACACGTGTTGAATCTAAATAAGTCCAACCAAAGGAACACAATAATATAAGGTTATAGCGGCAATACTTATAATCCATTGATGCAATATTGATCAAAATATCCCAATGCCATCCGCTAAATGTATGAACAAATAAAAATGAAGAACGTGTGAGTGAGTGAGTGAGTGAGTGAGAGAGTGAGTGAGAGAGTGAGTGAGTGCTGACCTCAGCAGGCTGAGGGGCATGACCCCCGGGGACTCGGTGGCGGGGGCGGTCTCGGTGTCGGTGACAGGCGTGGTGGCGGTGGTGGTGTCCTCCAGGGAGGAGCTCATGAAGGAGGTGGTGCTGGAGGCCGAGGGGCTGGTGGTGACCGGGGTCTGGGCCAGCAGCTCCCCCTCCGTCGCCTCGCCCTCCCCTTCCGTCTCCACCCGCACCGCTAAGCAGGATGACAAGAATGACGGTAAAGAACCAATGGAAACTTTGTTTGTCTCCAATGCGTTCATCAGGCACGTCCGCCATGAGACAACAATTCACCACCAGCTTCATACCGCGAGAGAAGTCATGAAGACGTCAATACGGGAAGTTACATCATGGAAAATGATGCCATTACAACAGAGTCAGTAAGTAAGTCACATAGCTGCCTTTCAGGGTAACCAGGATCACAGAACATGACTCAAGGAATGGAACAACAGCAGCAAAAACACACAGCTAGCTACAATGCTAGCTACGACACTGGCAACACCCCATGGGAGGAAGATGCGCAGCTTGAGTCGGGTTAGCGGGGGGGTTAGCTCACCGCCAGTCTTGGCCTTGGCCACGCTGGGCTCCTCCAGCAGCCCGCCGACCACCAGCTTGTAGATCATGGCCTGGGCACGCTCCAGGTCCCCCAGGCCCAGGGCCCGCTTGATGGGCGAGCGCATCACCGCGCGCTTCACCATGTGCCGCATCAGGTACTGCAGGGCCGCGCGCATCTCCACCTCCTCCTGGCACACGGGGGACGGCGTGGCCGAGCCCGCCGCGGGGTTGGCGTTGAGGTCGGCGTTGTGGCCGCTGGCCGCAGCCTCGGGCAGCACCTAGGGGGGGGGGGGGGACCAACGGAGAGGACCGTGAGCTACGGGGAATGTGACGCACGTGGCGATGGCGTCCGCGATCAGCCGGACCGTTTTCGTTGCCAGGGCTGGCGTTCAGCTAGGGCCGCACAACGCATATTCGTCTGAATTGCAATTTTATAGTCTGCCAGCAGCTACTAGTGAAAGGCTGCATGAAATAAATCAAGAAATAAATACAGATATAAATCAGGCTTTTGTGCGCCTGTTACACTCACATCTAATTACAGATGGTTACAACCTCGCACAAACTAATCATAGGCATTGCCGCAGGGTCTGAGGAATCACTGCCGCTAAATATATGAAGAAATTTGACGCGGTTGAACTGATAACCTGTTTCAGCACAATCACAATCACAACGGGCAAAACAATCCCGATTATGATTTCTGTCCTAGCTGCACAGCCCAACGTTGCTACGACGACAAGTCCGGTCACAGCGTGTTGGTGGTGTGCGAGGGCCGCCTCACCTTGGGTATGAGCAGCAGCTCTGCGTACTTGCTGCAGCTGAGCAAGGAGCTGAGGGCCTTCATGGCCCCCAGGTAGAGGTAGGACAGCTGCACCGCGTGCATCTCTGACTGTGCGGCGGCATCGTGGCCGCGGCCGCCGTGCTCGTGGCCCCGCCTCCTGACGCCCTCGCCGCCGGGCGGGTGATGGGGTGACCCGGCGGCCGGGACGCCCTCGCTGGCGCCCGCCACGCCGCCGGCCGGCTGCTGCGGAGACCCCGAGGCGTACAGCGAGATGTCGTTGTCCGACCGGGAGTTGGGCGCGGTGTGCGCCTTCACCTCGTCCAGGCTGTGGGAGACGCGCAGGTCCGAGGCGGGCGCCACCGTGACCGCGGGCGGCGGCGAGTCCTTGGCGGCGTCGCCCCTCTGCTGCTGCTGCTGCTGCTGCTGCTGCTGCTCGGCGTCGGGCCGCTCCTCGCCGCAGAGGGTCTCGTGGCCCGCCGAGGGCGTGCTGCGGTGCCGCTTGTCGTGGCGCCGCAGGCCCAGCTTGGCGGCGGCGGCGGCGTCCTCCTGCACGCTGGTGAGGTAGGTGATGTCCAGGAGCAGGGCGGCGGTCAGGCCGCGGAAGCGCGCCACGTCAAAGGGCAGCGGCTCGCAGGGCTCCAGGTTGTACAGCGGAGTGTCACTAGGTGACCAGAAAGTTGGGAAGCTTTAATAGAAGGTGGTGAGGAGTGAAGGAGGAGACAAGGAAGGAAGGAAGGAAGGAAGGAAGGAAGAAAGGAAGGAAAAAAAACAAAGTGAGGGAGAGGGCAGGATAGAAGAAGAGCATGCGTGGCGATCACAAATCAAGAAGATGCCATGGATGATGAGTATGCAATGACTCGTGCAAAAGACGATGGTCACAGAGGGTCACATGAACACTGGATCAATGAAGTGGGATCGAATATTCATTAGTGAGAGATGAAGCGATGAGCAGAACGGCAGAGGAAAATACTCAAGCAAGCAACATATTTAGATGGCATCCACGGCATGTTAGTATGCTGTGAGGCCGAATGACATGACATACATCTTTCAAAGACAACCCATTTCTCTTAATAATGTATAGCTGCCAAGATTGAATATGTAACGTTGCATGAAAGTGCATAGTTAACATGGCAAACAGCTGTATGTTAAGTGCATAGTTAACATGGCAAACAGCTGTATGTTAAACATGGTAATGTAAATATCTACTGACTCACTGACTGGTCAGTGTGGAACCAATCACTGGTTGTTACGTTGTGTTTTTCCACAACAAATCTCTACGGCGATAACGTGCGGGTTAATTCCCTAAACAAAACTGTGTACATGTGTAAATGTAAATGTAAATGTAAAACGCCCGGCACCGCCTCTAGCCTACAAAGCCATGCACCCAACAAACGGCGTGCTCTTTGTGAGAACAAGAGCTCAGCGAAGGCACACAGATCTGCCTGGAAAGCGCCACGGGGCGGGGGGGGGGGGGGCCTCAGCCTGTACCTGATGGTGATCTCCGCCTCGTCCCACTGCACCTTGGCCGAGGTGCTGCCCTCCTTCACCACCCCCAGCAGGGTGGCGTGCCGGCCCGTCTGCTTGTGCACGCAGCGGCCCCCGACGCGCAGGCCGCCGTCGGTGCCCCCGATCACCGCCAGCACGGGCCACACCTCCGTGCACAGCGTCCGCAGGTGCTGCTCCGACAGCTCGCCCAGGCGGCCCTGCCGGCCGCGCTGCTCCTCCTGGAGGAGGGCGGCGGCGTCCTGGCTCTCCCGCTGCGCGTCGTGCTCCTCGCGGCTCTGCACCGAGCGGCTCTTCTTCAGCCGCTGGCCGCCACCGCCGCCACCGCCGCCGGCCTCCCGGAAGCAGGCCTTGATGGTGTGGAGGCGCTCCACCATGATCTTGTTGATGCGGTGGGTCCAGTGGTCGGCGCGGTGCAGGATGCGGATGAGCTGCGTGGTGGCCTCGGCCAGCACCGTGGCCACGGGGCTGCAGACCGGGTCACCCGGCAGCAGGTCCCGGGGCGTGCCGCGCATCTGCATGTCGCAGATCTTCACCTGGACACACGTTGAGGGCCGTTCAGGGGTTCAGTTGACGACACGTACCTCCATTAGGAGGAGGGCAGACGGACAGACCGCCCCGGGGGTTCGGACATCGTCAAAAGACGTGAACGCAGTAGAGGATGGATACCCGACCCGAACACGACAGGACCTGATGGGCCGGGTCGGGTTCCGACAAATATTTAGAAATGATGCTTGGGTTCGGTTCGGGCTCGGTCACATCTGCGCGATTTGAAATTTGAAATGTACCCGCGCATTAACCCACGCATGTTGCGCTCATCTGTTTGTTGACATTTCCAAATGCCTTGCAGTCGGTGGCGGGTTTTCATAAACACAGACAGAAATGTGTCATTGGTATGAAAAAAACGGGCTCGGGTCCGGTTCGGTTACTGTTCTGTCGGACGCGGGCCAGGCTTGGACTGAAATTTGCAGCCCGATCCGCACTCTAATACGCAGGGATCGTGAGAAGTAGAATAATATTATTTTACTGACCATTTTGTTTATTTTATACAGCATACCACATTTGGGCAAATACAAATTAATGCATGGAACCCTACATTCGATCTTCATGTTACGCTGAGACAGATACTCAACTGTGTTTTATAAGAATATTGAAAATTCCAGTGCTGTCTCACCTTCTCCCCTGGATTACTGCTGTAGAACATCACACAGGGGTAGAGCTCAGTGGCATCAACATCCTCAAAGGCCAACTTCGGCTCCTGCAGAGAGAGAGCGTTCAATCAGTCTAGTCAACGCAGTAAATATCAATTTTCTACACCTACAACAGACACAAGACCGACACTTTATCTCAACCCTAAAACAGCAATTACATTCCGTTGGTGAGCGGAACAACATTCATTTAAAGACCAGGTTAAAAACGGATCTAACTCTCATTTCCTCCCCGACTCCCTGAGTCTCTGTCGCCTCCCCCCCCGTGTCCCTCCTCACCTCGCCGTTCTTGCCGAAGGAGATGGTGCGCGCCTCCATGTCCAGCACGCAGGTGATGAAGTCCCCCTGGGTGAAGCTGCTGAGCGTGAGCGTCTGCTCGCCGTTGTGGTAGAGGTTCCCGCTGTAGGCGCGGTACAGCCACATGTCCGACGTGGTGCGGTGGTTGAAGTCGTGCACCGGCCACCGGGACACGCCCACGCACGTTCCCTCGTTGCCCCGGTTCTCCTTCACGATGTAGAACTGCAAACAGAGATCAGTGACAAAACAGAAAAGGTTGGAGAGTGTGCATGGGGCTACTCGTCAAATGGCCTGGAATTTTATGGCAATACATTTTTGTTTTGTTTCTTTATAAATATATATATATATATATATATATTTTTTTTACAAATAATCAAATAATCTAAATCCTTCCCGGACCCTTCTGGCTGTGGTATGTTGCTTCCAAGCAAAAAGGCCAGAAAGTCGGTTACAATGGTATTGCACATGAATACCATTTAATACCATTGGAAACCATTGTATACTAGCAATGGTTAACCTAGCAATTGAAATGCTTGAGACTTGTTCTGGTGACCTTCTTACTGTATTAGCAGCAATGAAATGTTTCACCTTCTTCTGACAAATGTACTCTTTGTAAGTTGCTTTGGATAAAAGCGTCTGCTAAATGCCCTAAATGTGAATGTAACATGAAGATTTCTAATAAGAAACATGTCTGCCTGTATCGGTGGCAGCATACCTTCCATTGGTAGCACCCCGAGGAGATCCCGGTGGAGGCCAGACCGTAACCTTTGCCCCCGCTGCCGTGTGTCAGCCCCTGGCCGTTCTCCACCACGCAACACTGGGCCTTCTCTGGGTCGAAGGACACTTCCTGGATGGGCAGGTTCTCGTCCTCCTCCTCGGTGTCTCCCTATTGGTCAAGCCACATGTCAGTCAGTGAACCGGCCAATGGGTGCCTGTAGCGTGTAGGTTGGAGGACGAGGATGGTAGCGTACTTGTAGCTTGAGCTCCTGCACCCTCTCTTTGATCTGGATGGTGTGCTTGGCCTGGGCAACAGGGGCCTCCCACATGCAGTCGGACAGCAGGGAGAACAGACGCTCCACCACCTGCAGGGCAACGAGGGTCAATGGTTGGCTGACTCAAACATCATTAGCCATATAAAATACCACATAAATATGCCATAGGGCACCATTAAGCAGTCAAGGGTATGGTTAAACGTGAATGTGTTTACGCTATTAAAGCTGTACTCTGGAAACAGTTGCGTAGGCAGAATCAAAGGAGGACACACCGAGGCAAATCTGGGAGCGCTATGAGCAACAGATCTCTTCAGCAACTTGTTCCTGTGTGTCAATATAGGATCGAACATGGATCAGAGATAAGCACCTGGGTCATTTGGTCGTCCTCTACATTGGCCTCGCAGGCCGGCAGAACTGCCTCCAACACATGGAGCGCAAGAAGTCGAGTTCTCAAGTTCCCTACAAGAGGGACTCCTGAGAAGATGAAGAAAAAACACAACATCAACAGAGATATTATGGCGGGATTCATTGGAAGTCGTGAATTCATTCTTTGTACTACGAAAGTGACCCGAACCTGAGCAGCATTTCTGGGCGGCAATATTAAGCAAAACCTCGGTCCATTTGGGGGAGGCCATCTTGGACTGGATGGCCTTGGAGGACACCACTCTCCTGAGGAAGACCAGGAAGTCTCCCAGGTGCAGCTCGGCCGTGTGCTGCTTCCGAAGCAGAGCTTTGAAAAAGACAGGGGGAAATTACCATTACTAGTAGCAGGCAGCGTAGGTCATACATCAGAGTGTGCTGAAAGCTGCTTCCCCTCCCTCTGCCCTCGACAGGGAACATAGACGTCCACAAGAAACTGATATTTTCACTGTGCATTCCACTCAGTAGCGGCTGACAGATGGCTATGGCCTTTATAACAAATTATAGTAAAATAATAGCTCCTACATTTTACCCACAGCACCATTCATTTATGATGATCTAGTTAATCTATGATGATCTAGTCTACCTCTGAGGTCTTTTTTTTCGGCGTCGGCACCATCATCCTGCTTGGTGTCTTCTTGTTCCTTGCCAGAGGAGAGCAGGCTGACGCCAGCCTGAGACAGCAGGTTCTTAAGCTGGCTGCACAGCAGGTCCAACAGAGACTGAACCACCTTGGGACCCAGCTTGTCTGCATATGTCCTGCATAAACCAGAAGAGGGAGGACGGCAGGTGTCCAATATGTCTGTGAGGATGCCAAATGCCTTACCGATTGAAGTGAGTAACAAAGTAACAAAAAGTGCTAAAATTAAATAAAAGCCTAGAAGTGTATAAAAATTACAGGCTTGACACCAAGATCCGCTTCGTCTTGAAGAAAACTTAGTATAGCTGATCCCAACAATTTCATACCAAATGTAATGTGTAACTTAACACCCACACACAACAACTTTAAAGCCCTTGGCACACGGAGCATGAATGTCACTTCACATACGTATTCTGTATTGTTTTTTTAAGAAAGCACACATAGTGTGAATGTAGCGGGCTATATTTTTCCCTTGGCCTCGAATAGAAATTCTGAGGCTGTGTGCTATGAGCTTCACAGTGAACATCAGGAGCCTCTGTGTGTGTGTGTTTGTGTGCGTGTGTGTATGTGTGTGCGCGTGTGCGTGTGTGTGTGTGTGTGTGTGTGTGTGTGTGTGTGTGTGTGTGTGTGTGTGTGTGTGTGTGTGTGCGCGCGTGTCTGTGCGTGCGTGCGTGCGTGTCAGTGTCCCTCACCCGGTGCTGATGGCCAGGATCTGCAGCAGGCGCGTGGAGGCCACCTTGAGGGCCGTGCTGAGCTGGGAGACCCCGGGCTTGTGCAGCAGCTGCAGGGGCTGGCCCAGCATGGTCTCTGTGCCGCACAGCTGGGACAGCACGTTGAGCAGCCCGCTGGAGATCGCCAGGGACACGTCCACGGGCTGGTAGCGCACACTCAGCGCAAAGACCGTGACCAGCAAGAGGCGCTGCTGGGCTTCTGCGGGGAGAAGGAAGGTGAACTGAGAGCAGAACCCAAAAGGTGAGGAGGTGAAGGGTGGGTGGATGGATAAAGCATCTGTCGTGCAATAATTGAAAATAATTGATTTTGCTTTGAATGATTGGCTTCACGATGGACGCGAGTGAGTTAATCATTTCTAACCCCGAAGCAGATTCACAACTACCAGAACTAATCTGCGTGCTTTGAAAAAGCTTTTGGGAAATGGAGAAGCAGTTTCCACGTTGCCAAATAACTGATGTAATGTTTTTGCCTGTTTACACTGTGTCATTGCCCTCGCCATTGTTTGTTTTGCACACAGCTGGATCTCTTTCAAAGATTACACTATTCTTGCGCCATCCATACAGAACATCCAGTGTGCATTACATGACCAGGATAAATAGGAACACAGAAAAATAACAAAAATAACAGGAGGGCTTTCACTGAAGCATTCGATGGACAGCAAATCACTTGGCTCTTCTCATGCCTTGTCTTGGATATCGCGCTTGGACTATTTTCGGAATCATAGTTTATTTTCTTTATGATCACTAAAAACGTTTACTACGTCTAGGAAAAACCCCCATCTGGAGTTGTTCTGTGCATCAACTAACAACTAACTGGCTCTGCTTTGTTCCATCACTTTGTACCCGTGTACCTTGTACCAAAGTTTTGTACCTATATGGTGCTTGTTGGCCTGCAGGGCCCTCTCCAGTGTGACAGATAACTGCTGGTAGATCTTGTGTACAGCAGTCTGGATGTCCATCTGAAGGCTCCTCTTTGCGGCTTTCACACCATCCTACAAAACACCACAAATCAACATGCATACATTAGGACCATCTTCATCAATAACCCCATATAACCCCATAATTGTCATGTTATGGTTTTAATATTGGGATGAACCAAAAACAGCAGGAACCACATTGTTCATACCACTGCAGCCTGTGAGCCTTGTACCTGGTAGTGGTGCAGCTGAACGTTCTCTCCCTTGAGCCCTCCCGTCCCCACCGTGCCCAGGCCGAAGCAGCCGGCCAGGAACTGCAGCCGCACCGAGGTCAGCAGCGAGGAGGACTGGAAGGCGGCGCCGAGGCGGCCCGGGACCGGACCCTGCTGGCTGCCCTTCTCCTCCATGCCAGAGATCAGAACCACGATCTGGTGCAGCGCTTCCAACCGCAACTGCAAGCACAGGGTCAAGTTCCCTCTGGGTTAGTCATTCCAGTGACTCTCCCTCAAAAGGCAAGCGTGACGTCAATGCTCAGCCTAACACCCTCAAATACACTGTGAAGGATGGAAACTGTAGATCATGTAGATAAACAGTCTACCAAGTGTAGACTGTCCAGTGTAAAAATACTTGTTAAAACCCACTTCTGAAAGCTTCATCCCCTCGCACAAATTTAGCTCCTCTGTGGCAGAACATCCCCTGAACAAAACAGGAAACACAGCATAGCCCCGCCCCTTTCAGTTTTTGGTTTCCACCCAAGGCCCATGTCCCGCCCCGTCCACCCAGAAGTTCTGCCCGAATCAAAGCGGCGCCGCTGCATCCCCGGACGACGACGTGACAAAGACACAACGGCGCGGTAGACAACAGTACCTCGGCCCGGTTCTGCTGCTGCTCCATGGCCAGCACGGTGGCCTGCGGGCTGGTGGACATGCCCTCGTCGGGCTCCCGGAAGGCCGGCGCCAGGCCCACGTCGCCGCTGATGAAGCTCACCATGTTGTCGATGAGGGCGTGCACGCCCAGCGAGCGGCTCAGCTCCAGCTCAGAGTCCTCGTAGGACAGCGCCGAGCTGTAGCTCCGCTGGCGGCTCAGCTTGGCCCGGAACCACGACTCGGCCAGGGAGTCCGGGGAGCTGTACAGCAGGCCTGCGTCCCGGGAACAAGGGGGAAGGGACGCGGGGGGGAAGGGGAAGACGTCACCGTCACTCGGGGAAGGCGATCGCCAACACACGTGACGGGGCGCATGGCGTATGGAGGAGGTTGTTATAGCTGTCGCAGAACTGCCATGTTATGTGATGCTTTCAGGTTATTCTGTCATAGGTCGCCCCGGAGGCTAAAATGTGATGCTTTCAACAAGCTTTTCATCCCGGGTGGAAGAAAGAGCAGCCAAGCACTAAAATCCTACCTCAGCATCGCCTTCTGGTGAAGTCATCACCGGTTACTGCACTTGCCAGGGTATGACTCAATTAGCACCAGGTAGCGTGTATTCAGAACCAGTGGTATTAATCGGCACCAGCAAATGAACAACCTCGGTGTGGTTGTTTCGATTTGGCTTCACTTTAGTATTAAGTTACGCGTTAAGCCAATATCATCAGCCCTTGAGCTACACTGTGTGTATAAGTGCATCATCTTCCTGTATGGCATGACAGAATGCAGTCGAGGGGAAATGGAAATGGCAAGCAGGCTTGCATGGCCATAGAGGAATTGTAAACATGATTTACACTGCCTGGATTCACACCACATTGCTGAAACTTTACTTTATGCAAAATTCGCCAGCAAAAAGGTTCACCTTATTAACTAGAGAATAACTGTACACATGTATTATTTTGTTACAATTTAGGGAATATAACGAGCATTTGCAATGCACTTTAATACCCCAAATCATATGGCTGCTATTTCCCTTTGCGCTTCATGCGATGAATGCATGGCTGGCACATTGGAATGCTGAAAGGGAAAATAGGCTATGGAGCGTTGGGTCATGGAGAGGTCAGGATGGAGCATCACATTCATGGAGCACAGCAGAGGGTTGTACAACAAGAGGTGGAGACATGCCATTGTTTACTTGCTTGGAGCTCCTCTGGTTTTTAGGGCTCAACTGGCCCAAAAGCAGTAAATAAACTACCTCGCACAGAAATCAGAGGACAAAAACAACAAGGATGAAGAGTAACACAGCACGAAAGAACAACGTCGTCATCATCACTCCTCGTCAATGGCGGACCGTAGTGGAGAGGCGGGGCGTGACGCTACCTCGTTTTTTGTGAGAGAAGGCCAGGTCCAGGTCGACATTTCTCCTGCCACTCTGAGAGAAAGCAGACAAACCAATCCATCAACACCACCGTCATAACACGTCGGCTCACACTTTGTCTCGCAAACACAACACACACCTATAGGGCACGACGAGAGCAAGAGGGGGGGGGGGGGGGGGGGGTAGTGTGTCAAGAAAGCATATTTCTACTCAGTCATATGCACATGAACGACAACAAACATAAGCCACCACTGACACCAACGACCTGCAAATGCTCACCGCTGTGTGTCTCTATAAAAGGTTAACCGCCCGCACACAGTTTTCTCGTATGACGCAACGGTTGTGTTTACAAGCGCACGTGCATCTTACCAGCGCGTAGCCCTCTTCGTCGGACTCGGGCTGGGAGAGGTCCGACTCGCTCCGGGACTTGAGCAACCTGAAGCTGGGACTGCCCTGCACAGAGTGGCTCTCTGCACTCAGACTCTCGCTCCTGCCGTGCACGCGCATACACACACACGCACACGCACACGCACACACACACACACACACTCTTATGAACCACACCACTATAACTGAGATTGCATTGGTTGTAGTGCTAACGAGGTGCCATATAAATGGAGACATGATGTCCATTAGTCTTGCGACACGTGCATCATCACCCAAACCTTGACTGGCCATGTGCTGTTAACAGTATGGCGTTTCTTTGAAGTGAAATGCAAGCCTCTTCCGTTATTATGGTAGAAAAAAAGTATTGGATTGGACGTGAAAATAGATAGCTGGAGATTTGAATGGAGCTCAAAAGCCTACAACAAAGCAGAGGAAAATACCTGGATGTGGAATGTAAGCAACCTTTCACTAAGAAGAAATGCCTGGGTAAAATATGTGAAATAGGATTAATAATTTCAGTTGAATTTCTTAAGTGTCAGGAAAAAAAAAGGTGTTGTTTGGAACATTGAGTGCTACGCGGTAATTACCCTGTAGAAAACATAATTAGCAACTTCGAGTTGTTGTTTTCATGCTGTCCTAACATCACACAAAAGAGGAAATGCCTTACATTTTTGGCCCAACAAGTTATGCAACACAAAAAGTTCCACGTAAAAAGACTACTCCGCGAAAAGCATCATTAGCCAGGAGCCAAGCAGTCAACAAAAAGTCCAAAGCGCCCGCTGTGGCTTTTGGGCCGACCTGGTCATGAAGCTCAGGCCCTCCTGTGCGCCGCCGCCGCCGCCGGCCGACTGGACCTGCTCGTCCTCCTGGTTCTGCCGGCCCGGGTCCCCCAGCACGGGGCTGACGCCCAGCAGCAGCAGGGCGCAGCGGTGGATCACCGAGTTGCAGGCGGCCGTGTACAGGTCCTGGCCCTCGGGGAGCCCCGCGCTGCCCCGCCGCTCCTCCTGGGAGCCCGGGGGCTCGTCCTCGCCGGGCCTGGAGCCGGGGCAGGGGCCCAGGCCGGGGCACGGGCCCAGGCCGGTGCCGCTGCTGCTGGCCCGCTCCCGCTCGCGGCTGCGGGCCGCCTCGCGCGCTGAGAGGAAACATTGAAAGATTTCTGTGTCGTGCGACGCGCACAAAAAAAACACACACACAAACCAAACGCGCACACACACACAAACACGCATAAAAACATGACATACACACAAAAAGGGCAAAGGGTTAGGCAAGGTTAGGCAACACACGTCAGCAGCGCATAGCTTCACACTGGTTAACTCGGACGTGACAAAAATATACAAGAAAGACCGGTTCAGCCATACTGACTTAAAGGGATATTCCGCCATTTTTGGAAATAAGCTCATTTTCCACCTTCCCTCGAGCAAAACAATCGATCTTTACCCTTTTCCCGTTCATCCAGCCGTTCTGTGAGTCTGGGGGTACAACTTTTAGCTGTAGCTTAGCATAGATCATTGAATCGGATTAGACCATTAGCATCTCGCCCGCTTAAAAGTGACTACGATTTCCGGAATTTTTCCATTTAAAACCTTTGCAACTTTCCTTGATTATTACGCCAGAAAGAGAATATAGTTCCGGGTAAAATCAGCCTAGACAATCGCCACGTTTCATTTTCCGTTGGTCTTATTGCACTTTCAAACTTGAGAAGAGACAAGTTTTAAATGGAAAAATTCCGGAAATCGTAGTCACTTTTAAGCGGGCGAGATGCTAATGGTCTAATCCGATTCAATGATCTATGCTAAGCTACAGCTAAAAGTTGTACCCCCAGACTCACAGAACGGCTGGATGAACGGGAAAAGGGTAAAGATCGATTGTTTTGCTCGAGGGAAGGTGGAAAATGAGCTTATTTCCAAAAATGGCGGAATATCCCTTTAAGACGGAGCAAAGCTGAATTGTACTGCGAGTGACAAACACTAAGGACTATATCTGGTCATCGCAATGATCATTTTCAATATCTTTAACAACCTAAGGAGATTTGTCTTGTGTGCAATGTATTATATTTTAAAAAAAAAGAGCAAATGAAATACTGCGACAGTCAGGTTGCAACTTGACATATAATAGCATGTGCGGCGAGACAGCTCTTTTCCAGCGGGGCTGCCAGGGAGCGGCATGCAGAGCACAAGGCATAGTTTAGCAGGTCCAGCTAATCCTGTTGCATTGAGGAAGCTTAAGGACGGGTGGATTTGACAGAGCAGGCACCAATAACTGGACCGGGGGGGGGGGGGGGGGGCGTTGGCCTGTGGCAAGCGCTGCCAAAACATCGTCCATCAATGTGGAGACATTCTGACACCTCATCAGCAAAACACTATCAATCCTCACTTGCATTTTAGCGAATTTTCCCAATCCGCAAAAAAACCCCACTGCCAAGGAATCAAATGCCAATTCATGCCGGAGGCGGGGGACCCCCCCCTGAAGGGGGGTCAGGAGGTCAAGTCAGAGGGGGGGACTTACTGCCGGCGGTCATCACTTCGTGGTCGCGGTCCTCCTCCTCGTCGTCCTGCTCCTGGTGACCTTCGTCGCGCTCGCGGTCCGCCCTCTCCTCCAGCTCCGCCTCCTCGTCGATGGTGCGCGTGAAGGAGTGCTCCTGGGGGTCCACGTCCAGAGAGTCCTGGTTGTCGGAGATCTGTGGGGGAGCAGTGGGCCAAGCGGTCACACCAGAGGCCGGGCGGCTCTGTGAGGTGTGAGGGGGGGATGCGGGGGACGAGTGTGGTGCGGCGTGGATGAGCTGTGTGGTGTTTGGACACCGCGCTTTATCCCCCCCCCCCCCACACCCCCCACACGGCCCACTCACCCGCGTCTCTCGCGACGAGGAGCGGGTCTGGATGAAGTCCATGTTCTTGCACGCCAGCAGGCGGTTCCGCACTTTGTACACGCTGCGGTACACCTCGGCCAGAGACTTACAGGGCTGGTACCTAAATCAGACGGGAAGGATGGCTTATCGACGAGAGCTACAGAGGGACGGGCCAGAGTGACTGAAGGTGCTAAATTACAGTGCATGGGTCCAAACATTACCTGAAAAACCACCTCAAGCATCAGTTGTGTTTAGTGAATTTTTTTTACTGTATTCCTAGATTGGATGTTGGTGTAACAGGGCAATACAAGAACAGGCGAGTCTGTTTAAAATGAGATCATATGTTTCTCCTCATGCGTGGTTGTTGTTGTTGCTTTACCTCCCCTCTCCGCAGGCCTGGCCCAGCAGAGCCGTGTGTTTCAGCAGGGCTGCCAGCACGAACCTGGACACCGTGTCCAACAGAGACTCGTTACTGAGGGATGCGTTGTCCCAGTCTGCAACAAGAGACACCACAGCGTGGCTATTTGTGGAGTAGCCATAGAGTTGATATCCCAAACATTGTAAGCTATTGCAGTAAGGTCATGGGGTACATGTGGATGTGATTTATGCCACTGTGAGACAAGGAGCAAATAGATTAGATGTAAGCTACAGCAAAGCAAGGTACATATGGATTTTACGTAAGCCACTACGAGACCAGGCATATATAGATGTGATGTAAGGCCCTGCATGACAAGATCCATGATATAGGTGTGATGTAAGCTACTGCAGGACAAGGCACATATACATGTCAGCGGGTCCAGCCCCAAACACGGACCTTTGCTGAGTGCATAATCTTGCATGTTGATCCACAGACTGTTGCTAGGCTCTTTGGTGGAGCCCAGAGCCAGGTCTGCCAGGACGCTCAGGTCTGGACACAGCGTGCAGTCCAGGGGCTTCTGCTCCTCGTTGCCGGACAGTGCGGCCTCCAGGAAGGAGGTGACGCAGGGGTCTGCAGGGAACAAACCAAAGGCACCCTTTGAATACTTAAAAAGGCTAGTCTGCAATCCTCACGGGTCACTACAGAAAAGAGGAAGCGACAACGCAGGGCGGGGTTGGAAAATCAACACACCAAAATGTCTTCAATAATTGTAATAATTAACATCAATAACGAGCCATCCCAGCGGGGACCGTTGACCCACCCAGCAGCGAGATGTCCATCTCCAGGCCGTTGCTGAAGAGGGGCGTCCTGAGCCAGTAGCCCGTGTCCTGCTCCTCCAGCGAGGTGGGCGCGCCCTGCAGCATGCCCCCCAGGCAGCGGCCCACCAGCAGCGCCGCCGTCCTCTCCAGGTCCACCAGCCACACCCAGGACAGGGCCGGCTGGGCCAGGGACGTCCCGGCGGCGGGCTCCGCAAAGTCCGGGGTGCCTGGAGCGCCGAAGGACGGGGGTGGCCGTGCGGGAAGAAGAACAGCAGGAAGAAAAGAGAGAGTGAAGTCAGCCGGCCGGGTTCAGATGTCGGTGAAGAAAAATACCCATGAACCGCGAGTCAGTGAGATTGTACACTTTGGTGCTGGATTTGAAAGGACGGCCTGGGTGATCAGATGACCATCTCCCCGGGCTTCGCTAAGGCATCCGTTACGGATATATTTTGTCAAAATCGCTTCGATGTGCTGATTCCGACCAAATAATATTTTGTGTGAATGCGTCTGCCGTGGACAGCAATAGCGATAAAGCACGCAGTCCTTTCTTAAAGGACATTTCGTAAAATACTGACTGACCTACACTGCTATTGTGTCGCCCCCTTAGGCTGAACAGCAACATTGGCACGACAAAGGGATTTTGATCAATGACATTGATGCCGGATGCTTAAGGGAAGCCAGGAGTTGGTCTGCAATATGATCATAAAAAATAAAATAAAAAACACCGAAATAGCAACAGAAAGTCTGCTGGTTCTCACCGTGGAGGGGCCACTGCAGCTCCTGGTCCTCCAGGGGAGAGGCCGCGGGCAGCAGCCGGTTCAGCCGGTCCAGGGGAGGCAGCAGGTCCAGCAGGTAGCCCAGCAGAGGCCGGGCCACCGACACGGGCAGCAGCAGCAGGGAGTTGACGATCTGGCAGAGCATGCTGCCCGCCGCGGACACGTAGATCACCTCTGTAGGCAAGGAGAGAGCAGGCTGAGTGGAAGACAACAATAAAAGAACCAAAGCATGGGAACCCATGCAAATGCTAACGGCTCATCGGAAATGAGAAAACACGAAATCATCGGACCAGGTGACCGTTAAGCAACCCTGCCCTGTGAGCCGCCAACAACAATCACCTCACCTTGTAGCTTCTCCCCTGAGGGCCACTAACAACAATCACCTCACCTTGGAGCTTCTCCCCTGTGAGCCGCCAACAACAATCACCTCACCTTGGAGCTTCTCCCCTGTGAGCCGCCAACAACAATCACCTCACCTTGGAGCTTCTCCCCTGAGGGCCACCAACAACAGTACCCTCACCTTGGAGCTTCTCCCTGATACTGCCGTTCCAGGAGCTCTCCTTAATCAGCGTGGCCGAGCGGGAGAAGATGTCGGTGGCATGAGGCAGCAGGAGCTGCAGGTGTTTGTGGAGCAGAGCCACGCTGCTCGAGTTCTGTGAACGCACACACACACACACACACACACACACACAGTTAGCGGTGGTCAACATGTGGTACCATAACACGTTGCTGGGCCATGAAAGGATGGCCCGGGGCTCAAGGCCCTCCTCAGGGTTCCCACCTCGGTGACCGAGTTGATGTGGCAGTAAGCCAGCAGCTGCTTCTGCAGGGAGCACAGGAGCTGGTGGAGGTGCGCCGGCTGGCTGCTGTCTGAGGAGGAGGTGCCCTGCTGCAGCTTATCGCTGTTCTTCTCCAGCTCGCCGAAGGCCTGGTCCTGGGGACGCGACGCGCGCGTGCGCCACACAAAACACAACAGGAGGCGACGGTCAGTGTCGCTCGGCTGCTTCTCGCGTGATGATGCGGACCGAACGGCCATCGTGGCTCATCTCGTTGTGGACGATAGCGTTCTTTCTCCTCCCGCTGTGGTCTTACCGGTCTCCTCTTGTGAGTGTGTGCGACAAACCCTTATTCACAGAGGTGTCATTGTGGGACAAACACGGGAGTCGCTCATAGTGAAGCACGGTACGTGAAAGCAGCAGGCCCGTAATTAATATTATGAACGACACCCATGTTTGTCCTACCGTGACACCTCTGTGAAAAGGGTAATTTCGCATACAAATTAGCTTTTTGTGAGTGTGACTAATAATGAGTAAAGCGCAGATGAACAAGGGTCAAAGTCACTGACATTGCGAAACTACACTGCACCCAGAGCTGAGATGATACACCACGCGCTCCATGAACCAAGACTCGAACGTAACTCGTAAGCGCGCCAACACCCGATGAAACAGAGCCAAACGTTAAAGGCTGCACTGCACTACATAGATTTTGCTCCTTTGCTCCCCAGTCCAACTGCACTGCACTACACTGAATGTCATCTTTGCGCCGAGGACGACGGCAGCGCGGTGACATACGGTATAGAAGCCAAGGTTCCTCAGCAGGGTCTTCATCAGGATCTCGGCCAGGTGGGTGTCTGGGTGGCCGGCCGCGCTGCCGTACGAGGGCTCCTGAGCGGCGGTGAAGCCCAGGCCGGAGGAGAGGACCTCGGGCCCGTCGGCCGGACAGCTGTAGCCCAGCAGGGAGGCCACGTGGGTGTGGTCCTGCAGACTGGTCAGGATGATGTCCAGCTGCATCCTCTGTGGCAGACACACACACACACACACACACACGGACACACACACTTTAAAGGGAACTGCTCTGACGGCATCCGTCTATTGCGGAGCGTGCAAGTCAGTGTTTGAAGCGGTCGGCCGTTCTGTGTAACGCCTGTTGACTGTGGCGTGTGCGATTCGGATAGAGGGATGGATTGCTCTGGAGGACACTGGAGCCCTTCTGCACCTGTCCTTTGGAGAGACTCTCCCAGCGGTCGGGGCCCTGGGGCAGCAGCGCGTGCAGCAGCTCCATCCTCTCCCTGAGCGGGGGCAGCAGCATGGTGGCCCCCACCGACAGGGTCTCGATCACCGCCTGCCGTGACAAACGCACAGTGACACCGTCACTCCGTGAAGCGACCTCTTGTGAGAGTTTAATGTACGTTACTGTGCCACTAACAGGCGTATACGACAACGTCTGTCTGTCTCACTCACCTCCTGGATCTCATCTGGCACGGAGGAGTCCATGAGTCTGAAGAGCAGGTTGCGCAGAGGCCTGGCTTGACCCCCGAGGATGCTGGTGGCCACGCCCCCAGCCAGGGCCAGAGCCAGGTGATTGGATAGTAGCCGCAGGCAGAGTTTAAGAAAGTTGTGATGCTCCCTGCCAAGTACATGACATGTCAGAGCAACCAGCACTGTGTCAAGTTGAAATATGTTGTCATTTTGAGATAATAATTTGAAAAGATCAAATAAACCTTTAATAAACCCTGCGGGGAAATTCAGGTGTCATGTCAGTGGCAGCAATTAAAACTGAATAATGGTTTGATACTGTGCCTGCCATTTAACTTTACCTATCTACACAAGGATTTGCTGCCTGTATAGAACCGTTCAGTCTCAACCCTCCAAACCCGGCGTGGTGGGGCAAAACCAAGACGCGGTTCAGCGCGGAGCGTGGGAGCTTGTGCATCTGCACAAACAAACAGGGCTCACGGTCCTCAACGACCGGGGGGGGGGGGGGGGGGGGGGGGGGGCGGGGTTGGTGCACCTACCTGGAGGAGGGGAAGGGCAGGGGGGGCACGTCGCTGTTGATCCCGTCACAGTAGTGCTCCAGGAAGGAGCGCAGGTGGGAGAAGGTGCTTTCCTCCAGGTCCACGCAGTAGGGCCTGTGCCACGCCACCACTTGCCTGCGGTGCCGTTGCCAGGGAACAGAATGGGGAAGAAAAAAAAACACGGCAGGTGTTTAAGACCAAGGCCCCCCCCTTTAACTTTGACAATAAAAAAAACTAAAATCAGGGCGTGGCACACGGTCCCGCGAGCTGACCTGTCCCGGGGCAGGGCCGTCCAGGCCAGGCTGTGGGAGGTCCCCGCGGAGATCTGCTGCACGGCGACCCCGTCCAGGCCCACCACCTTCTTGGGCTTGGTGATGGGGCCGGTGGAGTTCCCCTGGCCACACTGGCCCATGGAGTTGTTGCCCCACGCGTACACTTCATTGTCTGGAGGAGGTAAATACATCCCTGTAGTCAAAATATTTGGAGAAAAAAAACGACTGGGGGGGGGGGGGGGGGGCGGGGAAGGTCACTGCAGTGTTGTGAGTGGAGCTTGTGTTGGGTGAAGAGGGCTGTACCGTGCGACAGGGCCAGACAGTGGCTGTCCCCGATGGAGATATCCACCACTCTGGTGGTGGCCAGCTCCTCGATCAGTTTGGGCCGGAGAGCTGTGGCCTCGGAGGAGCCGCAGCCCAAACAGGCACCGCAGCCCCATGCATAGACCTGACGGGACGAGATTGAGAGTAAACCACAGTAACAGATGGACTCAAAGGACGTGATGAGAAGATCACGTTTAAAAAGAGACTCCCTCCAAGACACTATTTGTGACAGTTGCAGTTTGCAATCAGAGGTTCATTTACAGCAATATAACAGATGTGAGCTACTGAGACGTGCAGACATTCTTTTAGTGTATGTTTACGCAACAAGCCTAAAATTCAATGGGTTGATTTCCAGAACCCATAAATGTTCTACTCCTTGTCGCTCTTAATGGCAACTATTTGCCCACCCTGGTGCCCTTCTGTTGCCAGTTCAGCAGCGATGAGGCCCTACCTGTCCAGTGGAGGTCAAGGCCAGAGAAGACTGACTCCCGGCACACACTTTCCGGATGAACATTCCCTGCAGGGCTTCCACGACCTTGGGCTTGTACACCCGGTTGGTGTCGCCGTGGCCCAGCTTCCCTGCAAGGGGAACACGCCACTGGAACATGACCACTTCAACTCTGCTTTAAAATCCATTACCACACCAACACACACAAGTCGTGCACCGCTGTTCTCAAACTCAACCAGAAACTTACAAAACGACTAACATGGGTCTGGGTGAACCTAACCATCACTAACACTGTCACCAACATGATTCGGCAAAATCACCGAGTTGAGCTGATTCCGCCCGACAGCATTTTGCACAACTTGATGTTAAAAATGTCTAAAATGGCGGACACACTGGAGAGGAAGTGAAGACCGGTCGGTGACCTCACCGTTGTCCCCGCCACCGAAGGACCAGACCGTGCGGCCGTCCTTGGACAGCGCGATGGTGTGCGAGCTGCCGCACGAAACCTCGCCCACGTTGCTGATGTCTTTCACCAAGGTGGGAATGTTCCGGCTGTTGCTGTCGCCGTGTCCTGCGCGCCACGAACACACAACAATGAGACAAGGTTGGCCGCACGCACGCACACATGCACACACCAACACACATACACACAAACACACACACACAGACGCACCCACACACGCACCAACACACACACACACACACATGCACACACACACACACACACACACACGCAAACACACGCACACACACACGTTGCTTTCCAGGGAACCACCTATCAAGATCACCATTCACGTTGTTACTTCATGGTAAATCATACAGACAAAAGAGACCTAGGGAAAGCAAACGCTCACATTCGTTTCCCCTTTAAAGAGAACACTGGTAGGTCCGGATGGGAGGCAGAGGTGAGCAAGTGGACAACAACACTTGGGCGGTTATTAAAAAGGTAAAAGGGCATTTAGCAGATGCTTTTGTCCAAAGCGACTTAGAATCAGTACATTTATGGGGTTTGACATGTGGACAGTTGGAGGAGGAGGGGGGATCAAGGGGATCAAACCGCCGACCCTACTGTTAGTGGCTGACCCGCTCTGTCCACCCGCTCCACCCACTGAGCCAGTGACAAATGCTTGTGACAAAGCCTTGTGACAAAATGCTTGACGACTCAAAAGAAGCGCAACTCGTGGACTGAAACCTCAGTGAACATGACAAAGAGAGCCATGCGACGGTAAGGTTACCTAATCTTCCAAAATCTCCTTCGCCCCACGTGTACAGCTCGCCACTCTCGCTGACCGCCGCACTGTGTCTGTAGCCGGCAGACACACACACCACCACCTGAGCCAGAGCAAATGGCACACTGATGAACATGCATAGTAAACATCAGGGGTTTTCACTGCACTGGAGGGGATTAGGCGGCCCACCCAAGGCTTTTTTTATTCACCCCACCTGAGCCCACTAGGGAAGAATCGATTAGCAAACACAATGTAAAAAGAGTTAAACAGTCAAACAATTTGGTCACACAGCATCAGGTGCTGCAAGGCGATGGGAGGCTGCATGCTCTCGCCAGGAGCCCGGGAGCTAGCCGTCAGGGTCAGTGTCTTGCCAAAAAGTGATCGTCCTTGTTTGGTAAGCCTGATATCCTTGTTTAGGCTAAATGTTTGAAAACTGGACTGTAATTGACGTGTTTTAGCTGTAAAAAAATTAATAATCTCTTTCGCGACTATCCTTATTACTCTGCATTATTTCACCTCCGCCTGTGCCCCAGATTATAACCAATCCAGTCATTTTTAAGTTGTTTTTCATCTTTAATGCGGCAATACAACCCGTAAAACCCAATTTTGTCATCCAAGGGTAGCCTGGCTAGTTAGGCACGTAATACTGCATCTCTGTAAAAAGGCTGTCAAACCACACTGTCATGCTCCACCTGAGCCTTATTTAGAGGAGGACACAGGAGATAGACATGACTCCACATTTAATTTGCATTTACTTAGCAGCAACTGAAATGGTGGACGACTTGATGGTGAAATCATAAGACCACTGTAAGGAACATGGGTCTCTTGTCACAAAAACGTTTACGTTCCCCCTCTGACGACGGCTTCAGTGCCTCCCAATGCAGCAGTGTGCCGACACACCGAGTACACGAATGACATTTTCCATTGAAGGACGGGACGCCGCTTCGACGTGGAAGCCCCAACACAGCCAAAGGGGGGAGTCCCTCACCTTGCCCTGCAGTGGACCTTGGATCAGCTTGGGGTACTTCTGCGTGGAGCTGTTGCCGTGGCCCAGCTTGCCGTAGTCCCCGTCGCCCCAGCTGAAGACCTCGCCCTCCGTGGTGAAGGCCAGCGTGTGGCCGTCCGAGCCCTTGGAGGACGACACCTTCTTGATGGAGCGGTGGGGTTCAAAGGTCAGCTTCTTGAGCGTGGACTGGTTGTTGGAGTCGCCCAGGCCCAGGCGGCCGTAGCTTCCCTTTCCGCAGGCTCGCACGGAGCCGTCGGAGGAGATCACAAAGGTGCAGTACTGGCCCGCCTCGATCTGTGGAAATCAAGAGGCGACGCTTTAGGGAGAGTGGCTGGGATCGCATTGTTCCAGCTGAGTCCCTGCAGGAGACCCAGGGAGAAGACACACCTTGAAATGTGATGACTTTATGTACGACCATAGAAAGTATTACGCTGTTATTTTGTAATGAGCTGGCCCTGTGCAGGAGTGAACCCAATTTCCCATTTTCTGAAGGGACGCAGATGTACCACCACCAAATCGGGTGAGTGTGTTGGTTATGGACAGAGCAAGACCTCATTACCATTTTGTGCCAAAACAGGACGTGGGCGGGACATATCACAAAAAGCTGCCGAATTTCCAAACACTGACATGTATGTAACCCCACCGAAAATCATAAAAGCTATGCGAAGGGATCCATGCCACGCCCACATCATTTTCCTGCATGTCTCTAAAGGGGCCGTCTTGAGTGGCACTGGAATCTCTGGAATCAGTCATGTTTACTTGCAGTGCATGGACACGTGGAAGAGCAAGCCTTGGCAAGACGTATACGCGGCGACACTTCATGGACAAACCACTGACTAACCACTGAATCTGGTCTTTTCCCACCGCCTACAAATCGTCGACACAGGCAAACCTGCTCATCCCCCGCTGCTTTCACTTACTGTCTGCGCATCTGCAAAGCTGGGTGCCAACTTGGGCTGCAGGATCTTTTCCTGGGTGCCCTCCACCAGCTGGTGGCTGCTGTTACTCCCCCACACATACACCTCGCAGGTCTCCGACACCAGGGGAGCCTCCCCAGTCTGGATGCTGTCGGGGCTGACGCAGGTGCGGGAGTAGTCTGATGCCATTCTACACACCTGAGGGGACATCATCAAAGAACGGATGAACACCGAACCCTGTGGCAGGCTTTTGGATTCAGTATACTGTTCAAGTTGTATGTCTAGCATCGGAGGCAATGGACACTGAAATTGTCTATGTGCCAAAAAAAGGATTATTGTGTCACCTATAAAATCTGAAATTCTAATAAAGGAGCAAGAGGATAAAATATTACTTTATTACTCCCAGACCAGAGATTATCAAAGCTGAGGCGCAGTATAAAAGTGGCAATCTCAAAGATTTCCATTTCACTTCTTTGGCAGCATTTTGTCCCAGAGATACGAACAGTTTCGCCACCAACACCAAGTTTGTAACACCGTAATAACACTGCAGAGCCAAGGGCTTCAATCAGATGGGCCTCAATCACCATTGTGTTACTTCATCTAGCGATAGATAGTGACTTGACAAACATTTATTGACGTGTAAAGTCTTCGAGATTGCAGGAGGAGGATTGGACAACAAAACGTCCCTACTCCAGCTAAATATTCTGATTAGGTCCTCCAGCATGCAGGCACATGGAAAGAGTGTCAGCTGGCTGATAAAGAACAGTATATCTAAATGTCTCACCTCCTCAAAAAGGCAGAGTGAGGCCTCATACAGAGAGCATAGTCCATCACTGGTGCGTATGGGTTCTCTCCACTGGCTTCGATCTGCAGAGGAGCCCTACAGAAATGAGAGGATTTGATTATGTTAAACTCTACTGCAAAACAGGTGTTAGTTTCCTCATAGTCAATTATACAGCATAGAAGTCAACAAAGCCCTCTATGTTGTTCTATGAAGATACACATGGACAGTCTTTGTGCAAGAAGTCTGTTCGTTGGATCAGTTATATTATCATAGTAAAACCTATAAAGGCAACCGTAGACGCAACTCATTTCCAACGTTATCAGACCACCAAGCGCCCCATGAGGACCTACCAGGGAACGTCTCATCTGCATCAGGATGTTCATGAAGCAGTCGTAGCCAATGAGACCCTCCTGGTTCTGCAACACTGTGCTTTTCTCCATGGTACAAACCACCGCTGACGCAGCTAAGCCCATCTCGATCCACTCGAGCAGGTACCGCAGGGAGCCCCTCTGGGAGGCCAGGCCCAGCAGCAGCTCCGACGCAAGCCGGCGTCCCAGAATATCCGCCCCGGAGTTTGGCATGGTCACCCCCTTGAGGAAGGAGGTGACCTGGGCCAGGCAGTCCAAGCCCATGGGGGGGATCTTGCTCTCGTTGGCCAGGGACAGGGGAGGCAGGGAGCTCACCACGTCGATGGCAGTGTGGATGACGTTGTTGCACAGGTTCACGTTGCCCCCCGGGTGTCCGCTGGGGTTGGGCGGCGGGGGCATCATCCAGCTCTGGCGCAGCAGGGCAAAGAGGAGGCTCAGGCCCGTGCGGACGCCCATCTCGATCAGGGCATCGGTGCTGGAGCGCGGGCGCTCGCTCACCGTGTGCATGTCCGCCGAGCCGGAGCCGTTGTCCGGAGAGTGTTGCTGCTGCTTGACCTTGCCCTTGTCGTGGTACTTGTTGGACAGCGCGTAAAAGATCCTCTGGAGCACCAGCAGGCGCTTGCGCAGCGCGGCGGCAAACGGGGAGTCGGAGCACACCATTTTGGCCAGAGCCAGTTGGCTGCCGAGCAGCGCGTCCAGGTAGTGCTCCTGCTCATCGCTGGAGAGGGACTCGCGCTCAAAGTCGGGGAGCTGGGGGCCCTTCAGGCACAACACCTGCTGGGGCAGCAGCACCACCTCCTTGTTCGCCAGCAGCTTGGAGTAGAGCACCGAGACTCCGTCGCGCGTGGCTATGGACTCGCTGTCCTCTGTGATCCAGGAGCTGTTCAGGTGCTCCAGCCATTTGAGTTTCACTGGGGGGATCATCAAAGCCATGGCATGTCACTCGGGACCCATCTGTCCTGGAGACACAGCGGAGAGAACGCACAGCCTTTCTCAGCGTTTAGTTCAAACCGGCTAATTGGCTATGCAACTTTCTGACTTCCTTCCAAGTATATTGACAGATGTGTCACACCTGGATTTGCTTATACTATGTTAACTAACGAGGAATATCATTGAAATGGGCAAAAGTGAAACCATATTTAATGAGAAATGTCCTGTATTTTTTTTGTTGCTGCAACTCCAACTATGTTCTTCAGCCTATGGTTAGTAAGTGACATTGCCATTTTGCTGTGTCCACAGGGTTAGGAGCTATTTCAGAATAAATAGCATTCATTTTAATCTATCAATGTCATAATGTGTAATATTACAATGAGCTCATAGCTTAAAATAACCTGGACATATCTGTAGTCAGTGCTGATCATCGATTCAAAGATTGTTATCGATAAAATAACATCCTATCACTGATGCATTCTGCAAATAAGAAATGCTGGCCCTCTCTTTGTTTACAAGAATCTTACTACCAATACTCCCAAAACTCCTCCCATTCATGCCAGCCTGCCAGCAGAGCCACGCACGTTTGCGTCACACAGTTGCGTTGCCAGTGACAGGGGACAGCGCACTGTAACTTGATTTTATGAATTCTGAACATCTCCCGCATACTTACTGGGGTGGGATCAAGCCTACACATTGTGACGTTCATCTAAACATTAAACCCTGTTGATTTCTGTATTCAAAATGGCAACACAATGTATTAAATGTATGATTCAAGATAATGGCAACGTGATTTAAACCAAGCCATCATTAGACATATTAGGTTTAAGATACTTAATGTGAACGCAATTTCCTAAAACCGATTCTGGAGATTAGAAAACGATATGTTAATATAACACCACAGAGCATTATGATGTAGTTAATTACGTGGATTAACTGTATATTATGACAATAGCTTGAGGAGCATTTGCACATGGAGTGTTTGAACACACAGAAGTTAATGATCAATTTCAGGTGAACCTTTAGAAGGGTACAATGAATGATGATGAGAATGTCTCCTACTGTTATGCAGTACTGCTACAAATCAATTCAAAATACATATAATGTTCCACTGAATACGGCAATACAGTAAGTTATGTACAGTTGTTTGTGTCCAGTCGTTCTGGCCACAAGATAACCAATTACGTTTCAAAATAATGGAAGTTATTAGATGAGCTGTACTCAACTGCTTGCTTCTTGGATATAGAGTGTGGGAAATATTCTGAATTTAAGCTTAGAGGACAATTGTTTTGCAAATGTAATGATGGTAATAATAAAGAGTAAGAGTAAGAGATAACGTATTTTCCGCAAAGATACAATATTACTACAGAACTCCCTGCAAGAACTGGAACAGAACCGTTAGACGTGTTACAGCGTAATATGCACAGTACATGGCTGTATGTTCTGGTAATGTTGTTATTGAGCTGCAGTCAGCCCTAGCTCACAACACGACCACGTTAATGTGTACCCAGGCAAAACTGACCAATTCAGTTTGGATTGATCTTGGGTTGTATGCCACTGTTGGTCAGTTTCTAAAGTTAGCTGGTTACTAAAGTGACACTGAGGCGTTACTGAAAACAGAATCATCCAGTGGCAAACATGCATTTTGCTGTCAGGGGATAGTATGCACGAAACGTTTTTATAAATCGCTGCAACAAGCAATGCACTCACTGACAAATCACTGACACAGTATTCTCAACGGTAGCTTTGGGCTATGTGTTCAAAAGTGAGTCCAGGTGACCATAGAAAGGGTCCACATTTGCTATGCCTCCGTTATAGCACAATCCAGAAAGGTCTACAGTCATTGCTATTGCTGGTAATAAAGTAAGCAGAATAAAACATTACCTGAACGTCAACTGTGAGTAACACTGGACCGACGTAGCAAGTGGCTATCACAGGACCCTGTAGCTATGAGCTAGCTATCATGCTATCGTTGAACTCACCTGTTAAAAAAGGCCCTGTCAGTGAGATGCTAGCCGGCTAACCGTAGCATTAGCCGGTCTGCATCAGGTACATTAATGATAGCGAGCTAGCTGTAACTAGCCAAAATAAAAGCGTCCCTTACCAGAAACTGTAAAAGGGCCTCCTCTTATTGGCTTACCGCCTGAATGTCAACGTTGCTGCACATGCTAAATTATAATTGACTGGTTTTGACAACGTCATTTCGAAGGTGGGCAGACGGGCTATGTCCATATCCTCGCCCATTCCCATCTGCACCTTCTACTGCAATGAATTCAGGCTGTGAAGTTTAGGCTGCCAGTCCCCAACCCTTCCAGAGCCTCAGCCCCACTGCCGTGACGTAGACGCTTCCCGTAGTGGAGGCGGACTCGTGCAACGCTTGCGCATGGGTTGGGAGAGTATTCAAGGTTCTAGCGTTATCCCGGTCAACCACAAAATAATTTCCGGTCTCTTACTTCCCATGGTCTGTGTACGCCTGTTAATAGCCCATGTCGCGTGGCGAAAAAAGCATGACAAGAATACCAACAACAATGGCAAGGAGAATAGATATGGAGTTTCTACCAACATTTTACAAAGCAATTATTGAAACATGAAACGGAAACAAATATCCCTTTATCGAAAGTCCCTCCCTCTTACTCGCAGCTAAATTGCAATGCAATTTAACGTCCCGCCCTCTCTCTCTCGCAAATAACGCTCATTTGAGGGATCCCGTTACAGGCGTTCCGTCGTGAGATGAAAACGCCTCGGACCAAGGGTATCATCATGCTCATAAAAACAAAGGATTTCAAAAGTGTGTTTGCAGTCTGTACATGACGGTTTGACGAACTGGCCCGCCATATTTATTTTACTGCTTTTGTTTGTGCTTCTTTCAAAGATATACAATTTATCATTATGTTTACAATGTAATACCCACCTTATATTTAGGCTATCACGCGCTACGTCGAGGACTTTCTGGACAATGTAGGCTAATGTTCAAAATCATGAGTGAGTGAAATCGAGACTGTATGGTTAGAGTAGAAGACTGTATGTAGTATCTTCTGTTATCTTTGCCTTGCAGACAGCGTCAGCTCCGCCCCATCCTCGGAGCATTTCAGTCACAATCAAGCGCATTCGAAACAGTGCACATTTGGTTATATCTGTTTAATCACAAAAATATGTTTTCCATTTTGTGCATAGTTTACAACCTTCTTGTAAAAAAATGCAACAATGCTTAAAAAGAAAAAAAACAGTTAATAGTTAACCCTGCACAATGAACTCTACTCCAATTTACTCCTCTAAATAATATCTGATCTGTACGTTTCTCAAGAATAAAACGCACTCATCCATGAATCAATAAATCCAGTGAGCTGTAGCTAATCCCCAAGTCCCTTGGTTGCCAATGGGAAAACGTACATAGTGCAGGTTTAATTAATTATATTTTTGTGCTGTAAAAGTAAACCCATATCCATAGCATATAGCCCGATACAAATATCCTCAAAATGTAGTGCGCAATTTCATAAAAGTAGGCCTACAAGTCCTTAATATCTATACTCATTGGCGATGGTGTATTATTTGATTTACAGAATGTCTTATCATTAATGTCCTTGGATCTCAGCTTGCAGATTGTAGTCAGTTTGTACTGTGACACCCAAATATTCATATGCTCCCTTAAAAATAGCAGGGAGGGTATGGTGTGGAACTGAACTCTGGGGGTGTGGATTTCAGGAAGAGCAGCGCTGGTTCGAGGTCGAAGCCAGCGCTTGATTCTTCACAATTAAATAAAGCCGCTCCACGTCACATCCTGAATCTGACTTCAATGTGCTCCTGCAGAACAGAGCACGGCCCCCCAACACCTTGCATGCACGCATGCCGTTATGAATAACAACAACAACACATCTGTGTGTTGTCGCACTATCTCTGCTGCCCGCTCTCTGTGAGGTCCAGGTTGATACCGGAGAGGAGCTCTCCTCCGCACGAGCGGTTCAGCAGCTCCTTCAGCGCTTCGTTCACGTCATTGGAGAAGACGCTGGAGAAGCTGCAGTTGGGATGACCTCCCGCCACGCCGCCGCCGCCGCCAACGCCGCCCGGGGGAAACGACCCCACCACCTCCTGCACCCACTTGAGCTCGTCGCTGAGCTCGCTGCGCAGCGCCTCAAAGCGGCCGTGGCGTTCCCGGTAGCGGTTGCCGACGGCGACCAGGCTGGCGTCCACGGCGCGCATGTCGTCGCGCAGGCCCCGCTTCATGGCCTCCACCTTGCGGAACTCGTAGCGGATCTGCGAGAGCTCGTGGCGCACGCCCTCGCTCTCCTCCTTGTACCAGGCCTCCTTGTCGTTGTACCCTGACGCCATGGCGTCGAGGTCCCCCTGTAGGGAGTCGTGCGTGGCCGCCAGCCGGGCGAAGGAGCCCTCCATGTGGCCGATGTCCTCCACCACCTGGGCGAAGCGCTCGAAGTTGACGTAGGTGTTGTTGGGCGGCATGCTGGAGTGGGACTTGATGGTGTACTCCCTGAGGCGCTTGGTCTTCAGCTCGCGGCGCCGCGGCCGCTTGGTCTCGGGGGCTTTGCTCTCCTCCTTGTGCTCATTGGACTCCAAGGGGACAGAAGGAAAGGAATGATGGATCACATCACCAAGCTTTTAACCGACATACTGTAGAACGCATGATAGTCTGTTAAATGTGTAATAAGGCAGCACAAAAACACAGTGCGTGTCAATGGTTGACCACAAACAAGGTAGAGGATGGATACCCGACCCGAGCCCGACGGGACCCAACGGTACCCGACGGGCCGGGTCGGGTTCGGACAAATATTTAGAAATTATGTTTGGATTCGGGTCGGGCTCGGACACATCTGCGCGATTAGACATTTTAAATTTACCCACGCGCATATTGCGCTCATCTGTTGACATAAAAAGCTTGATGCCTGTCGGGCTCGGCTCTGGTTCGGTTACTGTTCTGTCGGAGGCGGGCCGGGCTCGGACAGAAAATTCCGGCCCGATCCGCACTCTAAAACAAGGTTTGTGTGAGGAACACGGCCCCTGTGTGCTGATGCAGACATGCATGTTGACACTGAGTTGCCCGAGTACCTTTATCCATTGGTGATTCAGAGCATCTTGTATCGTGAGCCGTTTTCTGCAAGAAGCATAAGTAATTACATGTACATTACATTATTTTACTATGCGTTTAGCATTAAACACAGCATTATTAAAAAAAAAACGCACACTGTGTATTATACAGAGACATCGCATTGTCCCTGTAATGTCACCTCCAGGTTCTCACTTTTTATCTCTCTCCAGCAGTTGCCTGATGAACTTCTTTGCAAGCTCACTGGTGTGGCCGAAGAACTCTTCATCAAACTCATAATTTATGGCCGAAATGTTCCCGAGCGTGTCTTGCTTGGTTTCTCCAAGGAAGGGCGAAGCACCACTCAGTCTGGAAACAGAAGCAATCCCAGCAGCTCTGGTTCAGTGATCTTGGTTGACATACACACAGATGTATGTCATTGGTTTGTATATTGGGTTCATGCTTACAGGATGTAGGTGATGACACCTATGCTCCACATGTCCGCTTCTAACCCCAGTGGCTCGTAGTTGACAATCTCGGGAGCTGAGGGTATGAGCACGTGTACACACAAGCAAAACGCAGCACTAGTGAGAGACACAAAACACGAATGGTGGAAAAAAAAAAAAAAAAAAAGATAGCCAAGTGTGATAGGCGACATGGATGAGACAATACCGGGATCGTCTTACCCACAAACTCAGGAGTCCCAAAGATGTTTTTGAACTCAACCCCTGCTTCGATCTTGTGAGCAAGACCAAAATCAATTAGCTTGATTCTAGGCAATGGCACATTCTTGTCGAGAAGCATTATGTTCTCTGGCTGCAAGGCAGAGAGGAAGTGAGTTATTGTCAGAGAGCATTAGGAGAGAACCTACCGCCACATGCTTGTAAATCATTTAGCATATAGTGCTCACTGGCAGCACACGCATTTCAAGTTTTTAAAGTTGTGGCACTGGAGTATAAATCATTTTTATTTTCCAACACACTGCACCATAGGCCATGATAGGACTGCATCCTGCACAATATGGTTGTATGATGTAATGTAATGTAAATTATTTCACATCACACAAAACGAAATCATTAATGATTTATTCATTATTTTCACATGGTCTAAAATATGGTCTCTTACCCTCCCTCCCTCTCTCTCTCTTTCTCTCTTTCTCTCTCTCTCTCTCTCTCTCTCTCTCTCTCTCTCTCTCTTTCTATCCCTCTCTCTCCCTCCCTCTCTCTGCTGACACTGTACTATGTCAGATGGAAAGAGGAAATACAAACTCTGCAATAACATTTCTTGATCATATTGGAACACTTAAAAATATTAATAATAGCATGTCTAAATAAATATCCTATCTAAGGATGATAAATTATCCTCTGCATACTTTTATACAATCTCTTTGAACCCTTTACTTTTGAGACTTCATAGGATGGTTCATTTTTAACCCTAACCATTATATCGTATTTTGACGAAAACAACATCAACAGCCACAGCTTAAAGCATTACATAATACTCATTGGCAGTAAAGTAAACTAAAGTTGAAGTTAGCTGCTCCACCTAGTGGCAAATGGTATATACGTGTGTGTGTGTGTGTGTGTGTGTGTGTGTGTGTGTGTGTGTGTTGTATATGTATAAAGTGAAATATAAATGTTATTGTTCATAGAAGAATAAAAAAGTGTTTGAATCATGGATTCAAATATGTAATATATATTACAAAATAACCTAACCCTAATTCTACTTTGGTTGACTGTATACAATTAATTGCCAAGTGTTTCTCTTTTACGTTTGTGTTCCCAACTGACGCAGGGGAAAGAGACAGGGTAACATTCCAAACTAATTCCAACCCTATGCTCAAAAACCTCAGACACATTTAAACAAATGAGTCAGAGCCAGAAGCCATTGTAATACAAATGATGATCAACCCACCTTGAGATCAAAGTGGGCTATATTTCTGGAGTGGAGGTAGTTGACCCCTTCCAGGATCTGCTTAATGAACTGGGTGGCCTCCTCCTCGCTCAGAGACTCCTTCTGGGCCAGAAAGTCAAACAGCTCTCCTCCAGACACCCTGCAGCAGCCAAACACACGTATCCACTTGTCTGACTACGTTACAGCCGACGCCCTCCAGAAGTGATACTGCTAAACCAAACTCTCAAGGAACATGCATGAAAGGGGTTGTAGGCAATCCATCAGCTATTATTGATTCACGGGTGCGTGAAACGCAACCCTTCTCAAGGGCAGAGAAACAGGGATGGGTGGAGCAGAGAGGGAGGGGACGTTTTTTTTTTTTAAACTGCTTAGTTTCAATAATCTTGCACAGCACGTTTAATTAACGCGAGGTGATAAATATGCACTTATTCAAAAATGTAAAAAAGGGATTTTACCAGCGTGTATATAGACTCTCAAGTCAAGTCTCGAAACGCTTAGTCAATCTCTCAGATAATATCAGATAATCCGAGGATAAGACAAAATGATGCGCCTTGCAGGTCCACGTGTGCATGCTTGTAAACACTTGTTGTTCCGGCAAACACGTGCATTAAAGGATGGCACAGCGCCATTTAGAGCGATAGGGCTCAGCTCAACTCACAGTTCCAGGATGAGAACGACGTCGGTGCGGTTCTCATAGACGTCGTGCAGCGTGACGATGTTGGGATGCCGGGTCTGCCGCAGGACAGTCACCTCCCTCTCGATCTCCTCCCGCCGCACCCCGCGCAGGCTCGCCGCCCTCTGGCGCTTCTTCATGAATTTGGCGGCAAACTGGAGCCCCGTGCGCTTCTCCCGGCATTGCTTCACGATGGCGAACTGCCCGCTGCAAAACACAAAGCCAGTGTCCTGAACCTGAACTCGGTCTGAAGTTAAATGCACTTGCTTTTTTGTGTTTGTCCCATCGACGACTCTATTCAAAGGGTCATCTGGGCTGTTGTAATTTCATTGATTGTGTATAATAACGATACAATGAATGAGATTTTCATTGATTGTGTAGGCCTATTATAAAGATTGCATCTGTTGTGTTGGAACAGCGTAGTGGATACTGCACCGATGTCGTTTGACTTGGTGTCTTTCCATTAGTGGGACACTGGTCTATACATAGCATGTTGCTTCATTCCTATTCACCATGTGCTGAGCGTGAGGACTAGGCCTACGATTGGAGTAGGCCTACAGACTAACAGGCACACTTTATGAAAAAAAAAAAAAAAAAAAAAAAGGTGTTACACAAAGGAATCAGCCCGATGTTTACTTGTCAAAGCTCGAGTTGCATCGGATGACGGGGATTTAGTCTGAAGGCTAAGCGAAACGCCACTGATCCTCAATCATGTTTGGTCTGCAGGTCGAAACAGCATGGGCTAAAAATATCCGACTTCTTTAAAAAGCAACGTGACACTGTTCTGACAGTTGTCTTCATCTGACAAAACATGGCCCCATGGTAGTGTGTATTGCTTTGCAGAAAGGAGAGCAGACAGGCTAGGACTCGATTAGAGATCGTTCAGTGCCACAATTTAAGAAAATAGTCAGCATCAAATCTACAAGAGGAAATAATATGCATGCATATGCAACTCTCAAGTTAGTGGGCTGCATTCATTTCATTCAAATGATAAATGCTCCACAAGTTAGTTCGTTTGCTTTGTTGATTTTTATATTGAACATTTGTGTCCTATAAATAATGTAAATGTTCATGTTACTAAAACTTTGTCCTTAAACCTTTCAAAAAATGTCTCATGGTTTATGGTAGGCCTATATATGTATCTTGTCACTGTCCCCATTTTTGGGGGGATGAATCAAAACAAGAGCAAAGAATGATAGATGTGCATCGGACGATGCATCACTGTGAAGAACCGCATCTTAAAATAATGCAAACAAGCCATCTGCCATTAGTCATGCAAGTTATTATTATTAATAAATAGCTAATTACTTGAAGTCGAATAATATTAACATTTATGTGGCTTCCAGTAGCTTCATTTTGTGAAGACAATGGCCTATGTGTACGAATGTGTGTGCACTGTTCTAAATTGCCTACTGTTATGTTAAATTAAATAAACTAGCAAGTGTGTATTTATCATAAAAAAACTCACTAAATCAAATAACTTTACAGAGCCTATATTTAGGTCGTGTAGGTTCATCGGGTTGATTTGAACGACATTGAGAGATCCTACCTTCCCAACTCTTCACCAATATCATAGAAGTCCTCCACGCTCTGTTGCTTGAAGAAGGCCATCCCTGCAGTCCTCGGTGATTTAGGATTCTGTTTCACTCCTCATCGTGTGTACGCTGTACTGTATACTGGTCTGGCAGTTCTGTTATCGAAAAGCAAACCGGCACAATGCCTTTAAATGTCAATGACGCCTAGACGATGACAGGATGGTTCAAACCCACCACCCACCATGTGCTTACTTTAGAAACAGCTTAAAATCGACGGTAACAATGCTAATATGGATAGTAGGCCTTTTTTTTTTTTTTTTTTTTAATTATATTATAGGCCTAATGATTATTTTTCCAAACTTACGAGTCGATGCCGGACTGGTCCTCTCTGGAGATAACCGCTGTGGCACTCGTGCAAGGATACTGCGCGCACCACAAGGTTCTCCTATTTCCAGTGCGCGCCCTCGCGCCACCTGTTGTGTGCTGCGTGCGAAACTGTCACGTCAGTGCTTTGCCTGGTGATGTAGTATTGATTAACTGAAAAGATAGTGTAGCCTACCAAACAGGATTGATACGATATGCATTAAAGGTGTGTGTGTGTGTGTGTGTGTGTGTGTGTGTGTGTGTGTGTGTGTGTGTGTGTGTATGTGTGTGTGTGTGTGTGTGTGTGTGTGTGTGTGTGTGTGTGTGTGTGTGTGTGTGTGTGTGCGCGCGCGTGTGTGTTTGTGTGTGTGTGCGAGTGTGTGCGTGCGTGTCTATGCACGCAAAATAGCATCGTGTAGGAGGTCGATTGCACTGGTGGGCTGGCCCATCTACCGTCCATCATTCCTGTATTATTTTTATTATTTTCCCTCAATGTATATGAACAAAAACCATCAAAACCATTGGCTTTGTGTCGCTGTGTCTTTTCTTTTTCCACTGGGAAGGAGGAAGAGAACCGTAGTAAAATGAACCTGCTATCCACAACAGTGGCAGCCATGTCCATTGCGGATGCGTCACAATGCCGCTGTTCAGGCCAAAGAACCGAAATAGTCAAATGAGGCACGCGTGCCATCCATTAAGAGATAAAGCTCACGATGGGAACAGGAGTGCAGTGGAGTGTTGCGCGCTGCTCCGGTGTTTCACTAAGCCCAGGGGAACGAGTGAGGATGGAGTGGAGTCTAGGAGCTGACGTGCAGACAGAGGATTCAGAGGGAGGCCTGAGGGAGCTGGTTCTACGATGGTTCACAGAGACCCAGGGAACACTCATCAAACACAACGGCAACTTCCCGGCGTGGTTCAGAGGCTTCACGGCCAGAAAGTAAGTAATAGGAGGATAGATTAATTCACGACATAATTCCTAATCACAGACAATGAAACGCACGTTTAAACAGTAGTATACTAGGGTTGCAACTAATAATTTATTTCTATTAAACATTGAACTGCAACATTAAGCAACAAATATTATTTGTCTTGGATAATTGACTTCAACGGTTAATTAAGTTGAAGTTGATCCACTAATCGATCCATCGACAAATCAGTGACACAGTAAAATAGACACAGCACACAATATGTGTAATACAGTTCAACACAGCACAACAGAAAACTCCTGAATACATACCGAGTGCAGTGGATGGCAGAAGGGACTAAGCTTCTATGAAAACAGGCCCTTCTGCATTCGAGGGTTCTGAGTCTGCTGGAGGGGCAGAGGATGCAGTGCTGGTGCTCTGGGTCATGTGAGATTATGTGCACCTTACTGGTCACAGTGGAGGTGGTCTGATGTGGACTTTACCAGTTGAGTGATTTTTACAAGCCTTTTGCTGTTTTGCATGATAAAACAAAAAAAAAAAGTTTGTTTTGTTTTTCAGAACGCTATGCCACTGTGAAAAACATGGAGTGTTTATGTGTAGATGGTGATAGTTGACATAGCAACAGAAGTGTGCATAGGTAGCCTCTTTGTCTCGGTGTGGAGAGAGACAGAGACGAGAGAGAGCGGGAGAGAGAGAGAAGAGAGAGAGAGAGAGAGAGAGAGAGAGAGAGAGAGAGAGAGAGAGAGAGAGAGAGAGAGAGAGAGAGAGAGAGAGAGCGAGAGGGGGGGGGGGGGGGGGGTTCAATGACATCAGAGTTATTTTTAAACAGCAATTTGACTGCAAAATGATTTCATCTGGTTTGTCCATCTCTCTCCTTCAGGGACGCTGAAGATCTGTTGAGAGATAAGACCGTGGGTTGTTTCCTCATTCGCCTCAGTGATAAAGTCCTTGGGTACATCCTCTCCTACAAGTATGTCCTATTAATACCATTTTGCCCTAATTTATTAAACTTTCCCTGTAAATACTTAGAACAACTCAGGGCTAAAAGTAAACGGCCCAAAGGAAAAATTTACTGAAAAAGTTATGATTTAGATTAGACAATTCATACCAAATGTATAACACAATCGTTTCTGCTATACTGTGTGTCTTTTTCAACATAAACAAATATTGTCATCCACCATCTTGTGAAGTTATCTTTACTGCTTCTTTAAACAACCCCACAGGGGACACACCAGATGCCGTCATTTTGTGATCAACCAGAACAAGGCTGGATTGTTTGTTCTGGAAGGAGACCATCATTCACACTGCAGCCTCAAAGAGCTAATAGCATACTACAAATTCAGTCCCATCCAGCCCTATGGAGAATGTCTCACCTGTGGCTGTAGTGAGGTAAAACTGCAGCTAGACCAGCAACATCGCCTGGCTTCTTTCAGAGACCAATGGCGGCTCACACACATAGCCACATTGAACAGACAACCTTCCCTCCTCAAGAACAAATACCGGGGATTGGTTTTTGTCATGCCGTCGAGATTCAGTGTGTGATGCAAATGTAGTGTGTTCCTGGCACTAATTTTCTGGTTCTTCTCATGGCAGAGCAACCCCAGTGAACTGTATGATGTGGTGAGACCTGAGATCCAGGGGAGGTCAGGCGTGAGTGTGCAAGTGCTGAAGTCTTGGTGGGGTCAGATCGATGAGAGCTGCAGCCAAAGCAATGTTGGGAAGATTACCCAGAAGCCTCAGCAGCAAAGTATGTTTCCCGATGTTCAACCACCAGCACTGCCTTCTAAACCCAAAACCAGGAAAAGTGTTGCGGACTCAGCCGACCCTGTGTCTCTTTCCCAGGTAATGTTACAACAATATTCCGGATGGCATTTGATTTCATTTGATTACACACGTAAGATCTAACCATGGCTTTAAATAAAGTTTCATTACAAAGATTTGTACAACCGCTGTGATGCATTTACCTTATGACATCATAATTCCGCTCCTCTTAGATAGATAGATAGTTATATTTTATTGATCCCAAGCTGGGTAATTACAGTGTAGCAGCAGCAACATTACACACAGTAACAATACAAAGAATTTAAGAATGAAAGAATAAGATGCAATGTAAAAAATGTAAAAAAAAAAAAAAAAAAGAAGTATAAATAACATTTAAATAATTGTAGTGCAAGATAAAAAATATTAAAAAAAAAATATATATATAAGGTGCAGTGAACAATTATGTACAAAAATATATGGTGTTTGGAGACTGTGTTGTTGTAGCTGTTATTGTAAAGTGTAATGGCATGTGGCAGGAAGGATTTCCTATATCTGTCCCTTCGACAGCAGAGCTGGAGCAGCCTGTGAGAGTAGGTGC
The DNA here is from genome assembly GCA_036785325.1 of Urophycis tenuis. Taxonomy (NCBI): domain Eukaryota; kingdom Metazoa; phylum Chordata; class Actinopteri; order Gadiformes; family Phycidae; genus Urophycis; species Urophycis tenuis. Next base: position 7,582,917 of record JAXIVH010000005.1, on the reverse strand, counting down.
TCCGCTGTCTGACCACTGTGTGATGGAGAGGGTGCTGATCATTGTCAGACAGTACGTTTACATGCAGCAAGAAATTCGAATTTCTAATCGTATAAGACATCGTTCGGACTTTTTAAGTGCATGTAAACACCTTAATCCGACCTACTTCGGACCTACTTCGGACATCTCAAAATCGGATAACAACACCTAGATAATTCGTTCATAGTCGGACTTTTAACTGCATGTATACTCAGCAATCAGATCTGAATCGGATTTTGCATTCTGCGCATGCGCATCGCCATTCCGCGCATGCGCAGAGCGCCACATAGCGTCCAGAGTCATCCATGCTCCGGCTGTTAATCCGATTCTCTGAACAGCATGTATACTCGGACAAGTGATCCGGTCTTACGCATGTCATTATCTGATCCGATCAGAAATTCGAATTTCTTGCTGCATGTAAACGTACTGAGAGATGGATAACAGTTTTTTCAGTGTTCTCCCCTCCACCACAGACTCAAAAGACTCCAGCCTAAGACCTAGTACAGAGCCAGCCTTCTTGATGATTTTACCGAGTCTGTTGGTGTCGCTGGCTCTGGTGCTGCTGCCCTAACACACAGCAGCAAAGAAAATGGCGCTAGCAACAACAGACTGGTAGAAGATCTCCAACATCGTGCTGCACACACTGAAAGATCTCAGCTTCCTCAGGAAATAGAGTCTGCTCATCCCCTTCTTGTACACAGCTCGGTGTTAGATTTCCAGTCCAGTCTGTTGCCGATCACCACTCCCAAGTATTTATAGTCTTCCACCTCCTCCACTACGTCCCCCCTGATCAGTAGTGACTGTTAAGGCATCCTCTTCGTCCTCCTGAAGTCAATCACCATCTCTCTGGTCTTGTTGCCATTCAGCCTCAGGTGATTCTGTTCGGACCACTCTACAAAGTTGTCTACCAGTGTCCTGTACTCACCCTCGTCTCTACCTCTTATACACCTGACAACATCTGAGTCATCAGAAAACTTCTGCAGGTGACATGACTCAGAGTTGTACTGAAAGTCAGTGGTGTACAAGGTGAAGAGGAAGGGAGAGAGCACAGTTCCCTGTGGAGCTCCTGTATCACTGACCACCACATCAGACAGTACACTGCCCAGACGGACAAACTGTGGCCTGTCTGTCAAGTAGTCAGTAATCCAGGAGATCATAGTGTCGTCAACACCCATCACCCGCAGCTTCTCACCCATCAGCAGAGGCTGAATGGTGTTGAAAGCACTGGAGAAATCAAAGAATGTGATCCTCACAGTGCCTCCCCCACCATCCAGATGCATATGGGCTCGTTGCAGCAGGTAGGTGACAGCATCATCGACTCCTAAACGGGGCTGATAGGCAAATTGTAAAGGGTCCAGAAATGTCCTCACCTGTGGCCTCAGCTGGGCTAAGACCAGTCTCTCCAGGACCTTCATCACATGCAATGTTAGGACGACTGGTCTGTAGTCTGCCGGTTCAGACGGCCTCGACTTCTTGGGGACTGGGACCAAGCAGGAGGTCTTCCACAGCAACAGGATTTTCTCTTGACTCAGGCTCAGGTTGTACAGATGTCCCAGCACAGGAGACAGCTGACTGGCACAGGTCTTCAGGATCCCGGGTGAGATGCCATCAGGGCCTGAAGCTGATGCGGTCTTTCCATCTGCCTCTTTACCTGGCCTGTAGTCACCGTTAGGCAGGGGTTGGTGCAGATGTCATCAGTGGAGGAGGAGGAGGAGGAGGAGGGGGTGGGGGGGAAGGAGGATGCTGGGGGGAGGGTTGAACCATTTGGGACAGTGTGAGTGTGTGGGGGGATGGGGGTGTTGGAGGTGTATCAGGAGGTGAGCTAAACCTGTTGAAAAACTGGTTATACTGGTTAGCTCTATCCAGGCTCCCAGATGTCTGCCTGTCTTTCCCCTTCATCCCCGTGATGTGCTTCATTCCCGCCCACACATCCCTCACACTGTTCTGTTGGAGTTTGGCCTCCAACTTTCTCCTGTAGTTGTCTTTGCATGTCCTCAGCATCTCTCGGAGTTCATGCTGCACTCTCCTCTGCTCCTCTCTGTCTCCCGACCTGAAAGCCTTCTTCTTCTTGTTCAAGAGTGCCTTTAGGTCACTGGTAATCCATGGTTTGTTGTTAGTGAAGCAGTGAACGGTCCGGGCTGGCATGGTGGTGTCCTCGCAGAATCTTAAGTAGTCTGTTATGCAGTCGGTCATGTTATCGATATCCTCCCCATGTGGCTCACAGAGAACATCCCAGTCTGTTGACTCCTGAGTCCTAAATACCAACATTATGAACTATTATTCATTGGTCATTACAATACTGTGTAATGACCATGTGTTTTTACATAGCTAACTTTGACAGGGTGTATTGGGATAATCAACGCATTGTAAAATTATATTTTTGCAACAAATAATAAATGACCAAAAACGAATTGTCCCAATCTTCTGCACCCCCAAAACTCTCTATTTCAGGACGCGCCTCCACTTCCAAATAGAGGCGCATCGCTGAGCCACACCCTGGGCAAAACGTTCACGTGCACGTCCTCAAACTACAGTCAGGTCCAACCCATCGCCACGGTCCCTAGAAGAGGGGGCAGAGCCAGAGGGGCGGCGCTGCCGCCGCCACCATCAGAACTGCCCGAGGGGATGGGGTCAAAGAGAGGCAGAAACCCCTTCTCCACTGATGGTGCTGACCGAAGTTACAACGACCACACGTCTCAAGACAGAAACCACGCAGACTGGTGGTGGTCTCCGGTGGAACACAGGAGCACGTCCCTGCCCAGCCTGGACAGAGACACGGGGGAAGAAACGTCAACGGCGACCCTGCGGATGTCCAACGACCATGTCGAGTATGCTATGCCACAGAAGAAGGTCACCTGCCAGACCTACTCCCTCCAAAACCCGAGGGACGCCGTGAAACAGTACGGCAAGACGGACCACCGCTCGACGGACCTCTACCACGTCCTCCAGTCCAACCCACCTTACCGGGCCTCCGAGGGGCTTGGCGAAACTCTGGCATGGCACGGGGGCAGGCGGTACAGCGAAGCGCCAGAACGGCATACCATTCATGCCAGCGGTTCTGATGATGACCCTTATGAGACAATTGAAGTGAGTCCGGGTATCCAGGGAAACCAGTACGAGACACTGGAAAATCTGAAGAGCACACACTCAAGTAACACGGTGTGTATGAAAACATGTTCACATTTAGTGGTTTGTTTTATTTTGGAATTCTATGTTATCTTTTAACTGCTGTTTCCATTTAATTTTTTTTGGAATTTCAGAATATCAGGTGGCCAAAATTCCTCCTTGAATACAAGAAGAAATGAAAGCTGAAAATGTTGATACATTTTATATTTTCCTATATTAACTACAACTTCAAGCAAATGTGTATCTGTTTATTTGTATACTAGCAGTGGTTAAACTAGCAATTGAAATGCCTGAAACTTGTTCTGGCGACTTTCTTACTGTATTAGCAGCAATTAAATGTTTCACCTTCTTATGACAAATGTACTCTTTGTATGTCGATAAATGCCCTAAATGTAAATGTAAATGTAATGTAAATGTATCTGAGAAAACCAGGCACTACTACGGTCATACTAGTAGTCATGATAGTCATACTAGTAGTGCCTGGTCAGACAAATGTACTCTTTGTAAGTTGCTTTGGATAAAAGATGCCCTAAATGTAAATGTAATACTATTTAAAAAGACATTGTGTAAATATTGCCAGTTGTCTGTCACTCATGGTAAAACATTTTCAAACTGGCAATAAACCAAACAATAGCACAACACCCAATTAATATCACTGTTTGAATGTATGCTAATTGCTAGAAGCTCAAAAATGACATGGTCTGCAACAGTGTTTGGTTATAACATTTCCCTTCTCCATGTCTCCACTGGTGTTGTCAGATGAATTAACAATTAACTAGATATAAACTTAATTATGAGTTATTTATGAAACAGGTACAATTCACGTTTAAGCCTTGGGCTCTTAAATGAACATATTATTTGAAATTTTTATCTTGTGCTTGAATGAATAAAGTACATCTTATTTTAACTGAAAGCAGACCATAAGCATAATGTTCAATAGGGCTACACCAAGCCAATACTTATCAAGACATTGTACCTTACTTCATCAAACATTATATAAATATTGAACCTCTCTTGTTAGAAAGACATTGATTATTACCTTTATTATTTACACACCCATATTTCCATAAAAAATAAAGTTATATTTTTCCATAAATAATACACAATTAAAATTATTTACAAATAATACGTTCAATTATTTATGGCAAACCGTGTGACGTGTGTGTCAGAATGTAAATTAAACGCTTAGTTTTGTGTAATAGTAGAGTGGGAGCCAGTAGAGGCCGCAGTTTTCTCGTGTTGTTTATAATATCAATAGAAGAAGATATACCGGAAACACTGACTCCCGTTGGTTGTGTGTAAGAAATAAATATAGCACTTCACGTATCTTTAATTGCAATAAATATTCGGGTGGTTATTCGTATACAAGAAGATGGGCACTAGAGATGACGAATATGATTATTTGTTTAAAGGTAAAAATAATTCACGTTGTTTTGATGACTGTCGCCATCTGGCTTCAATGTTTGGTTTGTTTGCTAGTTAACGTTAGCCAGCAAGCTCACCAGGCCTGACAGCTAGCTGTCAGAGTGATCGTAGCTGTCTTTTTCCTCTTCGAACGACATTGTTTCAACCCAACTATCCCAACAAATGCGTTAACTAAAACCACTTTGAGTTATACTACTAAGACGGCTGCTTTTAAACTATAGAGAGATCAACCGTTCTGGTACTGTAGCAGTTAATGCGTGTTGGTAATTGGCTACCGTGAGTGTCACAACACCGCTAGTTGGTGATGCTGGCACCGCTGTTAGCAGCTAAGCTAACGTTGGACACACCTAGCTCCATGGCTCTGGAACATACTGCTACAGCCATGCAGAATTACTATTAAAGTTAAACGTTTCCGATCAAATTGACTGTCACCGATTTTGAATAACATGCTGACATCGAACAAGTGATTGTGTTGTATTGTTGTTACTGTCCACGACATAAGCAAATCCCACACGAAACCAGCCAAAGTGTACATCACTACAAGTCATGTGATCGTTTCGATTACCATGTTCTGTCAGTCCACTTTTGGGCTATTGCTGTAGGTGTATCATCTATCGTGTATCACATCTATCAAGTGCTTTGTAGATAACGCTACTGTCACCGCTTTGTTCCAGTCGTCTTGATTGGTGACTCGGGTGTGGGCAAGAGTAACCTGCTTTCCCGTTTTACCCGCAATGAGTTCAACCTTGAGAGCAAGAGCACAATCGGGGTAGAATTTGCCACACGCAGCATTCAAGTGGATGGGAAAACTGTCAAGGCACAGATCTGGGACACAGCTGGCCAGGAGCGCTACCGTGCCATCACATCTGCGTGAGTAAAAGTGTATTTTTAACAACTGGTCGTCACATACAACTCCCTCTTGACCACTGTATGCCTGTTTACGTTGTTATTGTGTGTATATTAATTGCATATGCGTGCAATGTGTTACAGCTTACACAATGCTGCGGGTAGCCTTGTTCAAACCACACAGCTAAGGCTTATTAGTCATGCTTAAGAAACATACTATACATTTGTGCCATTGTACCTCTTTGTCTCCCAAGGATTCACTAAAACTGGTAATTCCTGGTGCACTGTTAATTCTAACTTCACTGTACCTTTAGATATAGCTAACTTTGTCTAATTTGTTCAGGATTTTGTTTAGATTGTTGTTGGGCTGCTATGATTGTCACTGAGTTGTTGTTGGCCTTTTAAACTTTAATTTTAAAATTTGTATGTATTTCTTCACTGTATTGTAGAAACTGTAAAGCGCTTTGTGACCCTGGCCTGTGAAAGGCGCTGTACAAATACATTTTACTTACTTACTTACTTACTTACTTACTTACTAACTAGTATTATAACTTTTTTGACACAAGTATATGCTGTTTCTTTATGAAACATAAGGGGGTATGTTAATTTGTTCAATAAACCTTTAGTCTCACAAGTCTGATTTAAGATCCATATCTAGAGTCTGATCACAGACAAGCTCAGATTGGTTCCCTTTCTATGCTTCATGTTCTATGCTGCATGCTAGTCCACTGTAAAAAAACAAACCAAAAGTGTCTGTAAAATCAACACCATTGATTGGCCACTTTTTATAACGCCGTCTAAAATCTTCATCCACTCAAATGCGCTTCTCTTCATTAGAACATCTCTGTGATGAAGGAGGAAACAGGCCGTAACTCCGCCCCTCAGAGTTTCTGGTTTCGCCCCCGCAGAAGTTTTGCTATAACATAATAGTTCTGCTGGATCTGAGATCAATAAACCGCTAACGATCACAATCTATTATCTCACAAAGTCTTGTTTTGTAAAAAAACAAACAAACCCAGTATTCATCTGATCAACTCTTGAAATTATGAAATAATATTGACATATTTATTGCATCCTTTACCTGGTTACCAGCAATCCCGACCACCCACTCGTTCTCTGCTCAAGCAACAACAACAGTAGCAGTAGTAGCAGTAGTAGCAGTAGTAGCAGTAGTAGTAGTAGTAGTAGTAGCAGTAATAGCAGCAGCAGCAGCATCAGTAGATAGATAGCAAGATAGAGAGACTTTATGAGTACTACTTTATTATTAGTAGTGGCAGTAGCATGGCCTATTATTAACCCTCGACAACATCCTTCTGCTCGCCTCCCCCCCGGGTGCTACAGCTACTACCGCGGGGCAGTGGGCGCCCTCCTGGTGTACGACATCGCCAAGCACCTGACCTACGAGAACGTGGAGCGCTGGCTGAAGGAGCTGCGGGACCACGCCGACAGCAACATCGTCATCATGCTGGTGGGCAACAAGAGCGACCTGCGGCACCTGAGGGCCGTGCCCACCGACGAGGCCCGGGCCTTCGCCGGTCAGTATGTCAGGACCCCCCCCCCGTGGTCCGTCCTTTCTCGTGTTGTGTTTTAAATCGGATCGAGCTATTGGTGATCGGCGTCTGCTCAGAGTCGGTTCTGGTGCTCTTGAACGTACACGTTTTGCGTGTAGATATGACCGTCTGTAATTATTGTGATGTGATTCTTCCACTGGTGATGGTCAAACTGTTGCAGTCAACGGTCGTTTGCTATTTGTTCTTCTGGTAACTTCCTGTTCTGTCTCGCACCGCAGAGAAAAATGGTTTGTCCTTCCTGGAGACGTCAGCTTTGGATTCCACTAATGTTGAAACGGCTTTCCAGACTATTCTCACAGGTGATTCTTGGCTCTTTGCTGTTGTTGCACACCATGGTAACATTGTGTGTTTTTGCAAAATGTTAAGGTTGAAACTGCCAGTTACCACATGGCGAAATCCAGCATAAACATTATTAACAGTACTTAACTTGAAAGAAAAAAAAAAAAAAAGAAGAAACGCTGGACCAGTCGTATCGGGCTGGTGAGCGTGCTGACATACATCTGTGTGTGAACCAGCCCTGACAGCGTGTGGCTCTCTTCCCCCTCACCAGAGATCTACCGCATAGTGTCCCAGAAGCAGATGTCGGAACGCCAGGAGAGTGACATGTCGCCTAGCAACAACGTGGTCAACATCCAGGTGCAGCCCACGGAGAACAAACCAAAGATGCAGTGCTGTCAAAACATCTAGCCCCAGCCCCCCCCCACCCCCACGCGCCTCCCTCCCTCCCTCCCTCCCTCCCTCCCTCCCCTAGTCCTCCTCAGAACCCCCCCCCCCCCCCACCGTCCACATAGTTCCACAGTCCATCTCCTGCTCCGCCTCCTTGGATCGCCCCTCGCCTGGCTGCTGTGGTGTGGAAGGAAAGGGATCGGTAGCTCACAGGCTGGAACCCCCTGATTTTTGCACTGCCCCCACCCCCCATTCCCACCCCCAACCCCAACCCCGGCCCCTACTCCCCTACTCCCCTACCCACCTCCGCCTCCCACTGATTCCTCCCAGTCATGGAAGCTGCTGTGTGGGCAGGGCCCCCCCCCCCCCGTACACCCTCTCTCTGGCCCTAACCCTTTCCCATCCCTCCCTGCCTCTCCTTCTTTACCTGGGAAATGCCAGGCGACAGGCAGCAGGCGTTTCTTATCACTTAGAAATTCATTACTGTAGATGCGCTGACATGTCACGGAAATGTCTTAATATATGAATGTGATTTTTTTCCTTATTCTTCCTTTTTTTCCCTCCTTCAACCACTCTTCTATTTCCATTTTTTTTGTCATCTCATCGATTTTTCTTTTTTTAACGATCTCTCTGTCAATAGTACGTCCTGTATTTACTAACGGGTAGATATGAAATCGAAGCACATTGAAGCTGCTCTGATGTGTTGTTGTTGTTGTGTAGAGCCACCCCTCCGCCTCCTGTCATTTTCAAACTAACTCCTCCTCCTCCTCCTCCTCCTCCTCCTTAGTGCAATATACTGTTTTGGAAACAAATTGGATGTATTGAGCACAGAGTAGAAGTAGGTGCTCCCGCGACAGTCCGCTGTGACCGCTCGGACCGCTGTGAATATAACGCTAGGCGCCGTAGAACACGACATTTCTGCATCCAGCTGAGCTTAATAAGCGCGGCCCCCCCCCCCCCGCGCGCGGCGCCGAGGCGTGAGCTAGCATGTAGACGCTTTGTAGACACGCCGCGCGCCAGGAGAGCCGCTTGGCTTTGCATGTTTTGTACAGAACGCCGCCAGGCCCTCTGGTTGGACCGAACGGGGGGGGGGGAACACTACTGTTGAGACGAGGCGTCGACCGTGGACCAGTCATTGACACACCGCTCGCTTCCGTTCATAGATCGCTGACGTGCATTACTGTAACGACGGGGGCGGGGCACATCTGTAATATTAATGCTTAGGTTTTGTTTTGAAAAAGGCAACGTGGTTATGAATAGAGATTGTTGCTGATTTTAAGGACACATCCTCGTGGTTATTATGCATACGCTATGCTTCACCGCAAACATATAGAGTGCTCTGACTATGCAGCAGATGTTTGGGATTTAAAAAAAATGACGGTGTGTTCCTGAACTCCTCAACTCACAACGTTCACACGAGGCAATCATGCATCCACCGTTGTCACCAAACCGTCATTTCAATGGCAGATGGAAACAAAAGCAAGACGAAAGCTGGCCACTTTGGCATTTTTATTCCAAAAAGATTTCTAGCCTTAATTATACCTGGGCGCCTGTATCATTTTTTTTCTTATTAGTATTTTACTTTGTTTTTTTTTTTGGACCGTTCATGACAATGTTTTAATAGTACAATATACAACTGACACAGTAGTTCCAGTTCTGGTATGTAGAACACAGCACTGATTGTACCTCTCGTTAGAGGACACACTGGCTTCAGTCCCAAAATACACATCCCCGCATCATCGGCCACATCTTCCTGCATCCGGTAGTTATAACGGTCCTCGTGTCATCTGCCGAGCTCTGCCGGGGAGTTGTAAACGGACACTTGGCGGAAAACACCTTCTATCGATGCATCAGGCAGAACTTGGGTAGTGTCCCTTCACAGTGCCTACTCTCTCACGCACGCCCGGCCTACGAGATGACACCTGCTAACAGCACCCTCCTTATGCTCACAATGTCCTTAACATTTCCGACGAAAAAGCGTTTGCCTCGGGCCACATGGCCATTTAAAAAAAAAAAAGATGGCTATAGCTATTTTGTCCTGTGATACCTTTCACAGTAAGCCTATTGGACACCGAGCTGCCTCTGACACAATGCATGGCTTTCTGCAAAGACCCCCCCCCCCCCCACCCCTCTCTCACACACACACACACACACACACACACACACACACACACACACACACACACACACACACACATTTCATAATGCCTTATTATGCTAACAATGTCATTGCTGTGTCCGTGCTATCTGGTTAGGGTCGACTAGCTGGTAAAACGTGAGCACAATAGTCCCAGGCAGGCAGTCCATTCTTCTGACCTAATGACGTCCGGTGGTTGAGCCATGACCAACTAGTTGCTACTACTAGAGTGTGTTTAAAAAGAGTTGAACTTCCACGTGTTATATCCGTGTCGGTGTGTGAGACGTAATTAGGCGGGGACATGTACCATGCTGAACGTGTGCGCGCTGTGTGTGTCTGTGTGTTTGTGTGTTTAGAGGCAGGGGTTAGATAGGGAGCTCTTGAGTGCGGGAGCCCGGATGACAAGTCCAATGGTTTGTTTGTTTTTTTCTTTTTGTTTTGCTTGTGTTATTGTTGTGTTTAAAAAAAAAAAGAAAAGAAAAAAAAAAAGGGCGACCAGTTGCCGGCCCGATTCCCTCCTGACATGCTAGCGGTCCGCGCTGAAGCAGTGGCACCTTTTTTTTTTCTCTTTTTTTTTTTTAAACTTTTGAAAAAAATGATTTACAATCTTTCCAATATACCTCCATTGTTTTCATTATTTTTTCTTTTTAAGAAGTGCGTTTTATTCTCATTTTGAAAAGTAACCGTGTTGAAATGTGGTGTCCCGGCAGCCCGACTGAGTGGCAATGTGAACGAGTTTGAGTCATTTCAGTGAATCTGGCAGGTCGAACGAGGAGTGGAGTTTACGCGAATGGTGTTATGTTTTGTACAGATTGATTTTAAATTGTGTCTATATCTTTTAAGTTATCGGTTCATCATAATAAAGCGCACCACTCATACAACCTTCAAAAGTGATCTTGGTTTGTGTCCCGGATGATCTTTTTGCTTTCTGACTTTCTATGGTGGAAGGTTATTTTAATATAGCGTTGTTTGTATTGATATGGGGTGTATGAATATATTCATTATTTGCTCTTTTATAGCTATTGACCTGGGCATTCAAGGCTATATCCCCGGATCTTTTGGGATGAGCTCTGGATCTCTGTCGCTCTGGATCTCTGCCGTCAAATAAAAAAATTAAAAACATAATAAGGATGAAAATCGGTGGTGAAGCTAGACCTTTTTTGGGTGAGCTCAAGCCCACCCAAAACTTGCCTTAGCCCACCCTATCGTTTCGTCCTCAAACCAAATAATATTCTATCTATATTCTATCTAATAGTAAGTCTAGACGATAGAATATTATTAGACTTAAAAAATATACAATGTACAATGTGTTGGATTGATAGATACATAGATAGATTTACCCCCCACCAGAATACATTTAGGATCTCCACCAGGTCACCCTTAAATGCAGCAGAATGCAGGAAATCACATCTACAATATTCAAAATCCCCAATCCCGCCAACCCCCCCCCCCGTGGCTTCATGGGTGGTGAGCCCCCCCAAAAGTCAGAACCTAGAATCGTCCCTGTAGCTATGTACAATTGTATGTCTAATTTTAGCAACATGATAATTTCGGAAAATCTATGATTAGATATAATGACACCACTTCCCAGAGCTTTGACAAACTTTATTCAGTTGAGTAAATTAAACAAACAAACAAACACAAGCATCTCGATAACACAGTAAAAAATAACATCTCCCATGTGGACACAAAATACGAAATAAAACATGTTTTCAATGTAATAGTTAACTTTCCATCCATATAGTCTATTGCAGAATCATTGTGAAATTATATTCTACATCTGATTGTCAACATGTTGTGTTATTGCTGTTTGTCAAGGGTTGAAATTATATTGTAAAAAAACATTGTCTACTGGACGACGTATTTGTCAATAGAAACTACGTGGCTATGTATTCGACAACGATAGAAAGTACATGGCGATAACAACAATATAAACGGTCACAAGGCCACTGCACACATTTCAATTTATGATAGATCGAGAATTTGCATGTGGTCAAGGCTCTGCAAGGGAACGATGAGAGATGAGAAAGAGTCACACAAAAAAAGTGTTTCAGAACAGGAACCATGACACACATCGGTCAATTAAACAGTAAAAGTCTACAGGTCACCGCGTTATATTATCAGTCTTTAGGTATTTTTTGTACATGTTTTTCCCAGGGGACTTTTAAATCACAGTCATTCCCATGTCAGAAGAGTGAAATGATGAAACATAAAAGGTGCACCCCAGTAAAGTTCCTCAAAGATGAGCTACCTATTATTACGCTGTGACCCATCGTCTGGCATGCAAGTGGCTCAAGCTTCACAGAATACAAAATAAACCACACCACAGCTGTAAAGTGTACAAGGAATACATCACTCTAGCTTTCTTTACAATACATACAAAAGGATAACTTTTAGAGAGAAAATATTCACCCTTTTAAATATGGAAACACCAAATAATCAATGTCTAAAAAAATACTAGTATCATACAGTATCAGATAAGTCCAGTATCTGTCCAGCTTTGATTTGGCTACATGACAACATTTTGATAAAGTTTTGGGTCCCTGTCTTCCAACTATTTGCATTTATTGTCAACTTCAAACAGATCCATCTGTTTGCTGTACACCTACTCACCATTACATGATACCCACCTTTTCACCATTACCTTAAACTCATCTTTTCACCATTGCCTGATGCTGATCTCTTCACCATTACCGTATACTCATCTTCCCAGTGGAAAGGCTTTTGTTTGACAAGGCAGGACCAAATAGCCATATGATTTGTTCTTGAGGTATGTATTATGGTGTATCTTGCCCCCAACCCCCCCCCCCCCCCACCCAAAAAACAAAAGTATTCAGTCAAATGTACATCAAAAGTTCATGATACTTCCGGATCCGGTCAGAAGATAGCGTTTCCATTCAGTTCCATCTGTGATGGGCTCCCACCCTTCGACACAGAGAATAGACCAACAGTGGAACATCACAGAGGTTGCCTGTCTTCATGTAGGAGTCGGTATGAACACCCCTCGAGTCCATTCAATACAAATGTCACTAGCTTAAATACTGAAAAAAAATACTGGAATCACATTCCAGTGTGTGTTGGCCACCAAGAAGGCTCTGCAAACAGCTCCCGTGTCCTGTTTGCACTGCATTGTGGAGACGGCAGAGGCTATGTTCATACAAAAAAAGATTTTTCTGAGAATTCCCACCCAAGGCGGAAATCTTGGCACCCTGTCCGTGGTGGACTCTGGAGACTCCCATTGGATGCTCCTTCGGTTGGGAGGAGGGGCTCTGGCACCAATCCAATCCCTCCAAACCCACAGATCATGACCAATAAATAAAAAAAAAATACAGAACTAAAACCTAACATTGTCGCAGGTTTATCTCATCCCATCCCGGCGTC
>JAXIVH010000005.1:7557998-7562998 GCA_036785325.1 Urophycis tenuis | reverse complement strand
ATATATGAACTGCTCCGAGTCTCTACTGAACTGCAAGCAGAATGGATCAGCGGGCTGCAGGGTTCTTCATGATGTGCTCTCTACGAATGAATGAGAGTCCATGTTTTTTCAGTTGAAGTACGGGGTCGCTAAGTTGTCCAATAATACCGGTATTGGAAATTATACCTGGATCCTGGCACAGCATTCTCACCTAAGCACCTAAGCAGTTAGACACGGAGAGAAACAGGACATGTTTTTCAACAAAATGGACACAAAGAATAGGTTATTCCCCCCCCCCCCCCCCCCTTGCCAAGTGCACAACAAAACAAACATGACATCCGTCATCCAAGGTTGAATAACAATAACAACAATAACCATAATAATACAAAGATGGTCTCGCTCCCTCCCTCCCTCTCCACCTTCACTAGCTGTCACCCCCTGTCTGGAGAGTGTGGCTGCACTGCGGGCTGGGCGGGGCTCTCCTGCAACGAGACCTGTCCGTCAGGTTACCACGGGGACGACTGCCGGGAGCCCTGCGACTGCGCCAACGGCGCCGACTGCGAAGGCGTCACCGGCGCCTGTGTGTGCGCACCGGGCTACGTGGTAAGTGTAGTTCACACAGCAGTTCATATGTAGTTCATGCGCCAGGGCGGCAGTAGCGGCAGTAGCTATAGAGCGGGTGGACAGAGCGGGTCGTCCACTAACTGTAGGGTCGGCGGTTCGATCCCCTTGATCCCCCCCCCGCCAACTGTCCACATGTCAAACCCCACAAATGTAATGATTGTAAGTCGCTTTGGACAAAAGCGTCTGCTCAATGCCCCTTTACTCTTTATGTGCAGTTCATACGCAGTGCATAAGCAGTTCATGTGTAATTCACTGGAAGGCCGTTTGTGGTTCATAGAAATCCTCCTGTGGGCTCCCACGTGTTAAATGGGGTTACCACCAGACCCCTGTTCCAGGCTCCCCCCGCCCACAAAAAACGTAGGAATGCTTCCTACAACCTTTGAGCCCCGAAATGCAATTGTGTAGCAAAGTTGAGAACTGCCTTTGTTTTCTGTAAATATAAAAATGGACACACTGAAAAGGATTTGTTTATTGAACACGAGTGTTGTGATTTCAAAAGAAAATCTTACTACTACTACCTACTCTATTTTATGACCACAAATGCCGCCCACCGGCCAACCTGTCAAACAAGGCAATCAACCCCCCCCCCCAGATATCGTGTCTGTCAAACCTTGAAGGTCCATTCCGGTCCGGGGGGATCAGCTCCGTCCTCGTAACCTGTCTCTCCCCGGCTTCACTGGAACACCCGCTGCCAATATAATTGGTCCGAATTCTGTCCTTGTACCGATTCAGCCCGAAAGAGCACTTAGTGTGGCGGCCTGCCCCGGCCCGCAAACGCGGACAATGGCGCCGGGCTGCACTTTCAGTCTTGGGAGCGCCGGCGTGGCGACCCTCTGTTACCGGCGGCGTCCGCGCTGATCTGCACACACACACATTGATTCCCAAACGGCCAAAGTGCAGTGTCCCCACGCACATCCTGCAGGGAGGGCTGGCCGCGGGGCTGGTGCTCTGGCAGCAGACACACACACACACACCAAGGTAATTCTGATGGATTACCTTGGTGACGGATGTTTAAGGAGGAGCCGGCGGAGCAGATTATACCCTGGCTTGATTGCACCGGGGCGTTGATCACAGAATTGAGTGATTTTGAATTCAAACATTGTGGTGAAATGCCGCGCCGCGTGATTACAGGTGTTCCCGTACAATCGGTTCCCCCCCCGTATGGAACCGCAACGCCGCGGATCTGAGAACCTTTCATTAGTTCACACCAAAAGGCCCCCGCGACACAAAGTGGCGATTTAGAATTTCCGCGTTCAAAAAGGGGATCGAGTCCTTCGTGTTGCGAGCGGGAAAAACACCGCCCTGTCACAGCGGCGCGTGCGTAGCTCTCGCTCAACCGATGGGATCTGTTGAGGTTTTTCGGGGGGGCCGCGCTACAGACATGAACCCGGGATTTGCCCCCGATAGCCTGTGACAGTGCAGCGGAATTCTATGTCCTTCTTAGAAATATCTAAATATCTGAAGGGTCCTGCCAGGTGGGATAACAGTAGAAGGTGGATGTCTCGTTTTGATGAACCAATGCCATCTCTTTACACGTGCCAAAGTGCCTCTGAGTGCGTCACTCCAGAATCCTGCGTCCCCACACCCTTCAGCATTATTGCGGTGCGCTCTCTCGCTCAAATCCTCCTCATATCCCCCTGAATTTATACGTGCACTCACTGACTCAACAAAGTTTAGCACCAATGTATGGGCACACACAACACAGCAACACAATACACAGAGCGACAGGAGAAAACAACATTTCACACAAATTGACAATTTGGTCGTATTTGTATTGACACATTGTCAATGAATCACGTTTTACTGACTCGCTCGCTCTCTGTGTTGTGGATTTTTTTTTTTTCTAACAATGATATGACAAACGATATAACCTTCTTTGCTGTACTGCTAGTTAATCTAAAAGGCATTTATATAAATTCTCCTTGCACCTAGGGATAGCTCCCTTCCTCTATCCAATTGAAATGCATTATATTGCGTAACGATGTGTATTGACGATGTGCATTGGCACTGCAGTCGAGAAGTCTGATACTGCGGCCATGTCAATCCACCTGACTTCTTCATTGTGCAGATTTCTTTAGCTGCCTGTCCATAGTGTTTTGCAAATTGACTTGGCCTCTGCCGCCATGGCTGACTTCAGCCATGGCCAATCCATAACTCTCAACGGTCATTACAATACATGGCACTTATTTAACTTATGCTTTTGTCCAATTCGGCGTTCAAGCAGGAATGTACAAGCCATAAAGTGAAAGAATCATGTGAGGACATTTCATTTCAATTCATCAAATAAGCAAACTGCTTCGAGTGCTACATTAGAGAAACAATAGCTATTGAATACATGCATTTTTTCATGGGCCAAGATGCAGTCTGTACAGATGAGTATTGATTCGGTGACAGAGGATTTGTAGGGTTTCAGTGGGAGCTCCATCCACCATTCATACCTTTGTTTTGTTAATATCAGTCCTTAATTTGTTTGATGTCACTGCCTACGACGTTGAGGTTTTCCTATAAGATTTATGTACACCCGTTGTTTCTTTAAAGGTGCTTGGTCAATACTGTGTGTCTTCCAATGCTCCAGTGAGCATAATAATTAGCTGTTAAGAAGTTTCTTCCAAATAATTATTTTTCATCACCCACTCATTCACTCAGTCGCTCACTCCCTCATCAGCATGTGCATTCACTCACTCAGTCGCTCTCTCTCTGTCAGACACCCAGTCATCACTCTCATTCATTCACTCAGTCACTCAATCACTTTGCCACTCACTCTCTCACTGACTCAGCCACTCCCACTCGGTCACTCTCTCACTCTCTCAGTCATTCACCGAATTAGTCACTTACTTGATCTCGCTCTTACCCATTCACTCAATTACTCACTCACTCACTCACTCATGTGCTGCCCACACCGCCTTGGCCACAGTCGTAGTAGCATCGGCAGAGTCAGCAGTCTGAGTGACCTCACCAGATGCAGGACCTTCCTGACATCGGTGTGGAGCCTTCACCAGCGCAGGTGCAGAGTCTGCTGGCTGTAGTGTGGATGTTAATTTGTCAGAAGAACCCAGTCCAGGTTAAATTATTGAGAGCGCAGCTTGTGTGGAGGCACCACAGCCCCCCGCCCCCACCCACTGCAGCTGCTGCCGTACCCACTCATGTAGGCCAGTGAACGGGCACAATAAAAGCCTGTTTAAGTTAAGTTTCAGTGTTTAAATCCGCCAAATCGGCAAACATGTTGGGGGGTTCATTTGTGTCAACAGCGTATACCCACGTTGAATGCCACGAGCGCTTGCTTCCTGCCTTGCTCAGAGGCCTGGGCTTTGCCTATGGTTTGGAACCTCAACATTCAGCCTTGTGTTGTCCCCTCTAAGACAGCCTAAACTGGCCAGTAGCAGTTGGTGGATGTTGATAATGTGCGTCCACTTGTGCAGTCGTTGATGCAAACCTTTTACTCACAGTGTTGCATGTTGCCTCGTGTGGTCAATGGTAAAGATTTTGTCCTCCTCATTACCCAGATGTTCAGTAAATCTTAGTCTCTTACCCATAGCCAGTCTTCCACACCTTTTCCCTTAGAGATGATCTTAAGCTGAAGAGAGTATTTAATAGACGGACGTGTAAAGCAGGCTTAAATCTTTAGAGGCATTAGTAAGTGGACGGATCTGATCAGTTAGCGGAGATTAAGATTTCTCTGACTTCAGCCAGTGCAGCATGCTTACGGCCCCCAGCTGAGTGTTGCATTTCATTAATAACGAGCTGTCTATCTGCAGATTCCTCTGCTAATATGACAAGCACGGATACCGTGTCTCTCAGTGGGAACTCTGGACTCTTAAATCTCCTCGACCCTTCAAAGGAATTAAGTTTTGAATATGATGCTGAGGGAGACAATTCAACAACCATATTTAGCTCCTTATTTCACGCAATTGGTGGGAGATTTGAGAATTAGAGAGTTAACACATTTTCCAGAGAGGATTGCAATTGAATACAAACATATTTCAATCCATAGCCTCTTATCATTTAAACCAAACACATATGTATTTGTATTAAATACATATGTATGTATTCAATACAAATACAAATATGTCCATATTGTACTGTTCAGGCGGGTCTCCTTCTCCATATTGCATATGTGATACCTCTCGCTCTCTCTCTTGCGCTCTCTCTCTCTCTCTCTCTCTCTCTCTCTCTCTCTCTCTCTCTCTCTCTCTCTCTCTCTCTCTCTCTCTCTCTCCCTCTCCCTCTTTCTCTCTCTGTTCCTTGTTTTTACAGGGAGAAGACTGCTCTCTCAGCTGTCCACCGGGCGTCTATGGGACCAACTGCACCTCCTCATGTTCCTGCATCAACCACATCTCCTGCTCCCACGTCGACGGCTTCTGTTTCTGCAGAGAAGGTACCGTCGTGGCGCCGCTGGT
>JAXIVH010000005.1:7535498-7552998 GCA_036785325.1 Urophycis tenuis | reverse complement strand
ACAAATGCGGCGCATTAGCGTTCTTTGATCCGTTAAAATCAATAGCGTTTGGGTCGCGCCACACATGTGAACGTAAATCCGTTCGCTTCCGTGCGCTTTGGGCTTCGACTGTAAATGCACTGAGGAGACGTCCCTCTAGCACAGACAGAACGAGAGGAGCTGTGATGGTGGAACCAAACTTTGAGCTGCCAGATTGGAACGTTGGAGCTCTGAAGAACCAATTAGAACCACAAAAAGCAAAATTTCTTATGGTAAAAAAAAAGAAAAGATTATCCCCCCCTGGAGATTATTGATTTCGATGTTAATCTTGTTCATGTGAATTATTGCTGCATTTGGATTGAGGCACTGCATGCCACTGGTTGTCAGTCAATTGGACTGTGATGATGAATGATCAATATAAGAGCTGAATATGGAAATGTGCAAATTAATTGCCAGAGGGTCGAAGTGTGGAAATTGTTGGTGTGAAGTTTGTCTTAATATAAACACTCAAGTCATTCATTCAAAATCAAAGGTCAAATCCTAAATAAGCAGCCGAAATGTAATTTGAAGCAGTAAATTAAATATGATGTACCTTAGTTTTGGCCTGTGAGTAGTGATGAATGTGCGTGAAGCAATTACGTCTCTGGGATAATCATCTTTAATTCAATTATATTTTTCATTTTCTAGAATATCTCTGACATACATCATACATCAAAATGACGTAGCAGTGAGAATAATTATCAATGGAATACCCACACACACACACACACACACACCAACGCTTTCCAAACACTTTTGAAACATTGGTTTTGTTTAATGTTTTATAGGCACGCTCCAAATATTTCCTGTGTCAAATATTTCATCCAAAGCGTTAGTGCTCAGCATTAAACAGCCCGCATTTTGTGATTTATGAAGAACAGAACCTGTTCTGTGCTTCCTTAAAAGAACCGTGTGAAGTGTGCCACTGAAGCGATTGCAGTGCATGTAACAATGTAGGACTTGGGGAGCTGTGAATGAATGGCTGTGGACTGGAAATGAACCACATATTGGAGTCGTGTTGGCGCATCGGGAGGAGGAGCGACCCGTTTTTTAGCACCGGTGTGAAAATATCCATCAAAGACATTCTGCCATCGGTGTTTGGTGGGTCCACGTGGACCCCGGGGGGGTAGAGAGAGACTCCAATGGGGACAGGTTTTAGGATCGGAGGAAGTCTTGAGGATTGGATGAAGTGGTGCGTCGACGGTGTCCTGCTGGTTTTTTTCACCTGTTCAGTTGGTGAAAATCCCAAGCGGCGCCTGCAGTGACTCAGACGTGGCGTGCGGACGAGCTGAGCGGTTGATCACGACCGGTCGTGCCGTTTCCTTTATTGCGCCGCGGGGCGAAAGCCGAGGGACGACTCGGCGAGGCCTTGACGCCGTTAAAAGTCGAAACGGCCTTGAGCATCACCTGACGTCTCCTTTAATAAAACAGTCCAACACAAAAAAAAAAAAAAAGAAAAGCCAAGCGGTACCCGTCACAGTCTCACTTTTACTGTGAGTGTGTGTGAAATACGACATCCCCGGCGGTGTTCAGCATTCCGTCCGCGGCTTAGTGTCACAGCGAGGGGTGAAGGACGATCATTAGGAGAGCTCTGCTACGGATTATCCTCGGAATGTCTAATATATTCCAGTGACGGCCGGACCCGCTCACCCGCTCTGTCGTCGCACGGACCGCTCTCTGGTGGCTCGCTGCCGTTTGGAGGGGTCAGGGGTCACTCTCTCCCACCATATAAGGCGGGTTACCGGGCACTCGGATAATGGAGATGTAAAAAGCGCTCTGGGCTTTGCATGGCGACGCAGGGGCCTGGCCTGGCCTGAAGAGAACACGTGTAACAACAATAGAGAATCAAGTCACAATCGACAGCTTCAGGCAGAATGTATTTATATCTTGGGTTCTTTTATGGCGGATATGGGTATTTTACAGAACGTTTGATAGTTATTTGGAATTTTGCCTGAGCTTTTTTTTGTATTTTTTGGAAACCAATTCTTAAGGCCAAATGTCTGTCATTAGGTTATGCTCAAGTGCATTTTTAGTCTAATTCTTATTCAGAGAAATTACAATAGCAACTTTTACCATCGGTTATTTCTGAGCTGCGCAAAAAAAGCCAGTCCATTGAGTGACCTTGATATGGCTTTATCTCCAGGACCCACTAATGCTAATACGCCATGCTAATATCCAGTCCAACGCCGATGCTAATGCTATGCTAATTTCCAGCGCTGACTCCCGAGTCTTCTTTGGGCCGACCAGACAGCGCTCGGTCGGACCTCAGCCCAGCCGAAGGGTCCAAAGTGGAGCGTGGTGGCCTCTGATATAAAGGGCCCGATTGTATTGCCCTGTAGCTCCAACCGCCACCGTCCTCTCCGGACCGCCGCCGAGCCCGAAGCGATGCTAAGACACCAGGCCAGCCAATTAATCAGTGACCTGGGGAGCGGTTGCCCCGTAACAAAGGGTGATGGCTTTTGTTTGTCATGTCCATTGGCACCCTTCCCCAGGCTCATTGGCTGGAGAGGCGCTGTATGACCTTGCACAAGTCAATGCAACACTTCATTGAGCCTGTTGCCCTGGCTCCCGGCCGGCTCTGATGCTCAATAGCTAAAGACTGGGACAATGTGCCAAAGACATAGACCTACATTCAACTGTTGAAGCCAGGTGTGCTGTCCTCGAGCACGACCCACCCCCACGCCTGCGTTTGTCCTACCGTGACACCTCTGTGAAAAGGGGTCAATAGGGTCAGGAGGATCCAGTTGACCATGTCAATGAAGTGAGGCTGACCTTATCAACACGCCCGAGCGAGATCAAAAAGTCAATAGCGGCCTCAATACAACCAGGCTGCTTACCGCTGCAAAGCCCGTTTGAAGTCATTTTCACTGGTTTGCGTCTTGCTGCTGAATGAATGCTGACTTCACACGGCCTCAAACGTTGAACCGTGCAGCATGAAACCATCTTCCATCTGTTCCCCACCTGTTGCTCCTTTGGGGGTTGTGTTATTAATTGATTTGTAATGGTTGCCCTACTCTGATATTCCCTCATATGCTCTCATATTCTGTGTCAAAGGAGGTTTCTAATGAGGCGTAGCTAGACTGCGATCATAAAGAGACATAGTGAGAGAGAGAGAGAGAGAGAGATCGAGTTCAGTGTGTGTTTGCAAACTACAAACTGCGCTATTTTCCTAATGAGTTTCCTAATTAGTGTGTGTGTGTGTGTGTGTGTGTGTGTGCATGTGTGCGCGCCCGCATGTGTGCGTGTGTGTGTGTGTGTGTGTGCGTGCGTTGTGAGTGCATGTCAGGCCACAGGCCTGGCTGAGTTATGTACTGGCGGCCATGTTGCTGGGAGAGTTAATGTAATTCGTGTCTCCTTTTGGCAAGACACTTTCCCCCGCTTCCCCGGCGGATAGCGGAGCGCTCTGATGTGTTCCTCGGTCCAGATTTTTGCCGAGATAGACTCCTGTCGACACACACACTCATGCAAGACTGATGAAAGGCAGAGACACTTTAACAAATGATTAAAGAGCAAAAAGTCTGAGGGAGGCTTTGGTGATGGTGGTGGTGGGGGGGGGGGGGGGGGATTAATCCCCAAGTTATGAATCCTGTGAGTTGGATACAGTATGTCATGTGTTGCAGGGAGGGCAGAGATTTCCCATATGTCTCATCTTGTTAAGGCTTGTGACATACTCAATGCCGATGCTTTATCTCTGACAATCAGCCGAACATTGATGGAGACTTTCAAAGTGATGTTTGTTGTATAATTCAAGTTCCTCACAAGCGGAGCGTTTTCATTATTCCAGGGCATTTCAGCTCGGGGGGGGGGTGGGGTGGCGGTGGGTAGGGGTAGTCTTCACCTCTCCCCGAGTCTGTAATTGGATCTCAGTTTGGGATTTCTTCTGTCTGGCTTGTCCGGGACACTGTGAGTGGGACATGGCGGGGTAAATAAACGTATGGCCTCTGGTTTGTCGTTTATGTATTGGTTTCCTGTCCACGGCTGAGCGCTGCCTTTGAAAGATTTTCCCCGAATGCGCCTCTGGTCATGCCGTGGCGTGAACCTTCATCTCGACACGCTGCTTTGTCTCTAAAGAGGCTGTTGTTTTTGCTTTTTTTCTCCATTGTGTGTGTGTGTGTATGTTTGACCATTGTTTTTTCCTCTGTGTGTGTGTGTGTGTGTGTGTGTGTGTGTGTGTGTGTGTGGTGTGTGTGTGTGTCTCTGTGTCTGTGTGTGTGTGTGTCTGTGTGTGTGTGTGTGCGTGTGTGTGTGGTGTGTGTGTGTGTGTATGTGTGTGTGTGTGTGTGTGTGTGTATGTGTGCGTGCGTGTGTCTGTGTCTGTGTCTGTTTATGTGTGTGTGAGTTTGACCATTGTTTTTCCCTGTGTGTATGTTTGTGTGTGTGTGTGTGTGTGTGTGCGTGCATGCGTGCGTGCGTGCGTGCGTGCGTGCGTGCGTGCGTGCGTGCGTGCGTGCGTGCCTGCGTGCGTGTGCGTGCGTGTGCAGGTGTCCGGTGTGACAGCGTGTGTCAGGAGGGCCGCTGGGGCCCCGACTGCTCCTACAGCTGCACCTGTGAGAACGGAGGGTCCTGCTCCCCGGAGGACGGCTCCTGTGTGTGCGCTGCCGGCTACCGGGGGACCAACTGCAGACGCAGTGAGCCAGCGCCTACACCTACACAACAAGATACAACATACACACGTACCCAATAAGATACACGCCGCGTCATACACACCTACACAACAAGATACACACAACGTCATACACACATACCCAATAAGATACACGCCGCGTCATACACACCTACACAGCAAGATACACACCTTGGCATACACACCTACACAACAAGATACACACCACGTCATACACACGTACACAGCAAGATACACACCACGTCATACACACATACACAGCAAGATACACACCATGTCATACACACCTACACAGCAAGATACACACCACGTCATACACACGTACACAGCAAGATACACATCACATCATACACACCTACACAGCAAGATACACACCACGGCATACACACCTACACAACAAGATACACACCACGTCATACACACATACACAGCAAGATACACACCATGTCATACACACCTACACAGCAAGATACACACCACGTCATACACACGTACACAGCAAGATACACATCACATCATACACACCTACACAACAAGATACACACCACGTCATACACACATACACAGCAAGATACACACCATGTCATACACACCTACACAGCAAGATACACACCACGTCATACACACATACACAGCAAGATACACACCATGTCATACACACCTACACAGCAAGATACACACGTCATACACACTTACACAGCAAGATACACACCACGTCATACACATGTACACAGCAAGATACACACAACGTCACACACACTTACACAGCGAGATACACACAATGTCATACACAACTATACAACATGATGACACACACAACATCATACTCACCTGCACGACACAATGACTTGCCACCAAACACCCACATTGACGTAGCCTGGCAAGCTCATGGGCACACAGGCAGCGAGGAACAGCACCTCTGCCCTCTTTGTATGTCACGCGCCTCAAACCGTGCCTCCTGCGGGTCTGTTTGCATCAAGTTGACAATGAACGAGAACTCAGTGAGGACTCGCAGTTCACTGTCTCGGCAATTACCTTAATTACCAAGAGAGCGTGTAGCGTGAAGGAAACATCAGGACAGATCCACAGTCCCACGCGGGCAAACATCAATTAAAGTGAATTAAGAGCTTATGGGAGACGTATTGGCAGGCGAGCGTGTGTGGTGGAATCAGACTGGGCATGCTAACGAGACAAACAAGGCAGTATCAGGGACACAAACAACGCGTAAACACAGCATGGCCCGTTCCACAACCACAACTTCATGGGTGTCAATCATAAAACTATAAAATGTGTGTGTGTGTGTGTGTGTGTGTCCTACCCACCAGCCTGCTCTCCTGGCTTCTATGGCCAGCGCTGCAGTCAGTCCTGTCCGCAGTGTCTCCATAGCGACGGCGCCTGCCACCACATCTCGGGCCACTGTGAGTGTCTGCCGGGCTTCTACGGCTCCCTCTGCAACCAGGGTGAGTGTTGCTTTACCAGTACCCTGTGTGTGTGTGCGTGTGTGTGTGTGTGTGTGTGTGTGTGTGTGTGTGTGTGTGTGTGTGTGTGTGTGTGTGTGTGTGTGTGTGTGTGTGTGTGTGTGTGTGTGTGTGTGTTTGTGTGTGTGTATGTGGTTGTGTGTGTTTGTGTGTTTGTGTGTGTGTGTGTGGTTGTGTGTGTGTGTGTGTGTGTGTGTGTGTGTGTGTGTGTGTGTGTGCGTGTGTATGCACACATGTATGTCAGTGTGGGGATGCATGTGTGTGTCTGTGTGCATTTATCTTTGTTTCCGTAGAATTTTTGTATAAGCTGTCAATTGTGGAAGTGTGTTATGTCCTAGTCATGTATATATTATACTGTATGTATATATTTGCGTTGCCAGGGACATGCGTGACAGAAAGCATGATAAGCGTTGCGGCAGGAAAATGATGAAAAGCTGTTTTTTATCTCGAGAGCAGCGGCGGCTCTCACCAGGTGATGCTGCGAACAACTTCCAGCGGGCTTCCTTGCTGTGGAGCCTGCGGTGGTACTGATGCTGCGCCGTCTGAAACAGCATCCTCATGAGGTGTATTTTCGTTGGGTGGATTCACCTGCAAAAAGCCCACGTGCAAACACTCCCGCATCTATAATTTAGCGTGATTATCGGCTCGTTGGCAGTCTGCGGAAGGTTTAGCTCTAGGTTTAGAGTCCCTTGATTTTTACAGCCTCTTCATGAATCTATGAACACTTTGAAGCATCTGTGGTTTGAAGGTAAACGCCACCAACAGAGCTTTACACAATATATCATGTTTTCGTGAAAGAAGTGCGATGCATTATTGAGTAGCCATAGTGCACCGTTGTGTGCCATAAGTTTCATAATCTCGCCGTTCTCAAACGTTGCCCTAGACCTCGGTGCTTCAGTATGGATCGTGTGTACTGGCTTGTTGTTAGAAGTAATGTCAATACACATTTTTCCTCCTGTTTTATTTGACCGATTCCCCTGGCCTGCACGTTTAGTGGTTCTCGCACCGGGACCCTGTTTAAATATTCATTGTCCCTAAAAGACAGAGGCGGCCGGCGTCTTCACAAGGCGCTGCCCTGCATCAGCTAACATGCTGCCCGTTGCATCTTTGAAATGGCTTCCCAGATAACTGGATAAGCCTTGATGAATCAGGTGGCCTTCAGCTCAGGAAGGAGGAGCTCTCCACCTCTCTGTTATGGCAGCATGCCCCCAGCCCCTGGGATCGTGTGCCAGGCTTCAGCGCGCATCAATGCTGCTATCGACTGGGCTGACTCCCTTCAGAAGGGCCGGCGCAGACAGCAAAGACAACACATTGCGTCGGAGTGTGTGTGTGTGCGTGTGGGCAGCCGGTGCCTGCGTCGCGTGGGTGTGTTGGACAGGATGAAGACGAAAATGAATGAATTCTTTGAATTTGCTGTTGCATGCCGGAAGCATGCAACAGAGGGGGGGGGTTGCACACACACACACACGCACACACACTTTCTTTCGAGCAAGGAGGTACATGTCGTACTTTGGATCAGAGAGGTTCTTCTCGGTTCTAAAATAAATGAGTACGGAAAGCTTTTGCCAGCGTGCTGCTTGTTCTTGTTCTCCTGAACGGCAGGAAGCAGCCTTTTATTGAAGCAGGTTCACTTGGTTAACTCTGGAAGCAGCTCTTCTGGCATAGATGTTACCCCCAAAGAGCAGGTTTAAGTATGTATGTATGTGCAGTATGTATATCGACATATAGACATTATAAATGTAATCAAAAGGCCCTTGCATTAATCAAGTTTCTCATATGGGGATGTTTTGATGAAAG
Organism: Urophycis tenuis; assembly: GCA_036785325.1. Classification (NCBI taxonomy): domain Eukaryota; kingdom Metazoa; phylum Chordata; class Actinopteri; order Gadiformes; family Phycidae; genus Urophycis; species Urophycis tenuis. The sequence goes on along the minus strand of JAXIVH010000005.1, from coordinate 7,545,081 downwards.
AAATTACTGCTGCTCTGAAAACCATTTGATCATCACAGCGTTGCTGGAAACTATACATCATCCAAACATCCCGGGTGTGTCCATTCCACACATAGGAGGGGTTTCACGTGAAACAGACGTTCAGAATGCATGATGTCTTCAGACGAATGGTCTCATGGTGCCACAGTGTCTTCAGGTGTCCATTAGACACACACAAGGGAGACTTATCAAACAGAGTTTCGCAATGTGCGGCGTTCATTCATAAAAACATGAGAAAAAACACATTGACCTTGGTACTGCACAATACAGCGAAGGTCTGCGGTCACAACGCTTGGTTTGATTCAAGCTTTTTTTCTTCTTCTTTTTGAACTGCTAAACTTCAGCCCATTACGATAAGTAAGTAAAATGACTTTACGTTAGATCTTTTCAATTGCAGATTATTGAGTCGTGGTAATGATGCCATAATAGAACATCATCAGTGAAGAGGATCTCTTTAGGTTCAGCCTACATTTCTACCCCTGGAAGTGTTTCAGGCAAGATAACGACACATCCATTCTTAAAATGTCTGATGTAGACGTAGTTACATAATGCACGGCGTCTCATCATTAATGAACGTTTTTCGAATCGACGGGACGATCTCCGAGATGTAGTCACGATTTCCAGATTCTCGCTCTTTGTAACGATGAAAAATGCCGCGTTGCTCGATCACGCTAAAACAAAGACTGAAGACCGTGGCGCGTTTGCGAATCCTCCGAGTGGTGAAACTTACTTATTGCTCTGCCTTTCGTGAAGCGCTGTTGGAAAGGACATGCACTCTGGGAGTCAAGCTTTGAAGCACTATTGGAAGTCGCACAGAAGTTTGGAGGCTGTACGCGATACAGAAGTTACAGCTGGGTACAGTCGATCAGAGCCAAGTCATGACGGCGTGAGCTGGGAGCCGCCATTGAAATCGACTAGTTTCCCATATCGTAACCCGCCTGTGTTGTCTGTGGTCATGCTTTAGTTCACCAGATAAGGTCCATGCCACTGAAGGTGGGTGAACACAATGGGTGTTATTTTAGTCTGCAAAAATATCAATAATACTTAAATCAATAATAATGGATTTTTCCTTTCTCTAATAACCTACGTAACGGCCATTCCGACCAGATTTGTCTAGACAAGATGTTCGGCCTTGGCTTGTCCTGTGCGCAGGACTTCCAAAGGAGACAGATTAAGGAGGAGGGCAAGAATGCAACTTTCCCTGTGCAATTAATTACCAGCACTAAGGGTTTTTTTTGTATCACTGAATGATCAGGACATAGCAGTGTTTTCAAAGGGTAAAGTCATAGAATGTTAATTCTCCTTTATCTAACAGTGAAACGGGCCCCGGTGAGGATACTCTGAATTAAACAGAAGACGGCAATGAAAAACTTAAAAAAAAAATAAATAAAAAATCCTTACCAATAATGAAAACATCAGTGCCCGCACTTGAGTGCTGGTGTTCCAGCACTCATTCCAGCGCAGGGAGACCATGCTGCTTGAACACTCTGCGTTCCCTCTATGGACGTATGCACGGCGTCTGTGGATTTCACCTGCTGCTCCTGGCCCTTCGCCATTTGTTAAGAGTTCACGCAGCCGTTTCATTCCGTTGCCTGGACATTATTCACTTAGTTTTAATGTGTTTCCCTCCAAAGCGAGCTGTAATTTGGTTTACGGCAATTACTCCATGAATCACATTGCGGTTGAGTCGTAGTATGACCTACCCGATGGAAATTGAAGTAATTTTTTTGTTTTTGTTTGTGATTGTTTCATTTATGCAGAGAAAGTATTTATTCATTACGATGAATAGGGAGATGAATGGGAAATACAAAAGAATTGTAAAATGTGTTTGGTTTCATTTAACAGTGGAGGCTCGCTGTTGAATTAAAGAAAATGTGTTTGCCCACAGTTTAGAGCAGATCTAGCAAATGAAGCCGCTTTGAGTGTTCCATAAGGGGAGATGGGAACATTTAATTGCAGTTTAAACGTAAATGCAGTCACAGATTTACACACCAAAAGTGATGTTAAATGTTAACTGAGACCAAAGAGAAAAGTCTGGTCATGTTGACTGCCTTGTTTGTGAACATTATTCGAGGACTTTCTGGAATTATGAGTTTGTATGTATAGCGTCTTCATGTGTATTTTTGTGTGTTTTTTATATTATGCGTGTGGCGCAGGGGGGTCCCCATGCAATCTTCTCTGTGTTCCTGTGTGTCTGCTTTTTTTTGCCAACTATTGTGGTGCTGGTGTGCATACATGCAACCCTGTGTGTGTGTGTGTGTGTGTGTGTGTGTGTGTGTGTGTGTGTGTGTGTGTGTGTGTGTGTGTGTGTGTGTGTGTGTGTGTGTGTGTGTGTGTGTGTGTGTGTGTGTGCGCGTGTGTGTGTGTGTGTGTGCATGTGCGTGTGCGTGTGTGCCTGCACAGTGTGTCCCAGTGGGAGGTTCGGGAGAGCCTGTGCAGAGGTGTGTCTGTGCACCAACAACGGAACATGTAATCCCATTGACGGCTCCTGTCAATGCTACCCTGGCTGGTTGGGAGACGACTGCTCCAAAGGTACACACACACACACATACACACACACACACACACACACACACACACACACACACACACACACACACACACACACACACACACACACATACACACACACACACACACACACACACAGAATTGGTCACGTTGTACTGTCAAGGTTGTTTTTCTACCCAACAAAGATGTAGGTCCAACTAATCTCTGGCAAGCAGACATTTTTGCTTATTATTGATATTATTATTATTTATAAATGTATTATTGCTGTTAAGAGTTCATATGATGGTCTAATCATCTTCAATGACCTTAGTCCGGTGCATTGACAGAGCAGGGGTTGTCCCCGGGCTGTGTTATGAGAGGCTCATACACACTCTGACCTGGTAACCTCAATCCTTGGTCACAATCGAAAGCAGCTGGTATTTTTTTTAGCACAACTGAGGTCAGAGATCTGTGTGTGTGTGTGTGTGTGTGCGTGCGTGCGTGCGTGCGTGCGCGTGCGTGCATGCGTGTGTGATTGTGTGTGTGCGTGTGTGCGTGTGTGCGTGTGTGCGTGTGTGTGTGTGTGTGTGCGTGCGCGTGTGTGTGTGTCTGTGCGTGCGCGTGCGTGCGTGTGTGTGTGTGCGTGTGTGTGTGTGTGTGCGTGTGTGTGTGTGTGTGTGTGTGTTCAGCATGCCCTCAGGGCTCCTGGGGGCCGGACTGCATCCATACTTGTAACTGTCACAATGGAGCCAAGTGCAGCGCTACAGACGGAGTGTGTTACTGCAGAGAGGGCTGGACAGGCCTGTTTTGTACACAACGTAGGTTGACACACACACGCACTCACACACACACACACAAACACACACGCGCGCGCACATGCGCACACAAACACACGTCATCACAACAGACGTGATGCAAAATGTACGGATGCTGATGAGTTTTAACGGAGGGACAAATACAATAAGCAAACGCAAACTGATCCCAGCGGTTTGACCAGTTGCTGCAGTTGTTAGTAAGCGCTCGGGTCTTTTACACTGTGCAACTCAAACCAACATCTCCACCTAGTGGCCGACAGTGAATATGCAGCATTCGTTCGTTCGACTTTTGGTTACGAGGCGTCAAAAGAATTGATTAATTCTCCAAAGGAAACATATTCATAGGAATGAACACACGCGACTATGCCGTGGGGTTTGCATGTTTTCTCTGACACGTTACTGTTGCTGACGTCTACTTTGTATCCTCCAGGGTGTCCAACAGGTTTCTATGGCGATGAGTGTGCCGAGGTGTGCCGCTGTCAGAACGGAGCAGACTGCGACCATATAGGCGGGCAGTGCACCTGTCGGACGGGCTTCATCGGACCCAACTGTGAACTCAGTGAGTGGTGTCACGGAGCTCAGCATACACCTCTCTGCCTGAGTGTGTGTGCATGTGTGTGTGTGTGTGTGTGTGTGTGTGTGTGTGTGTGTGTGTGCGTTGTGTGAACCACGTCTTCAGTGGAATGTGCTCACACTGTCCGCCCCCCCCCCCCCCCCCCCCCCCCCCCCCCTCCATTACAGAGTGTCCCGCCGGGACGTTTGGTTACGGCTGCCAGCAGCTGTGTGAGTGTCTGAACAACTCCACCTGCGACTACGTAACCGGGACCTGCTACTGCAGCATCGGATTCAAGGGCATACGCTGCGACCAGGGTGAGAGAGCGCTCACATTCACCTGGTACACTCACATTCACTCGGTACGCTGCGACCAGGGTGAGAGAGCGCTCACATTCACCTGGTACACTCACATTCACTCAGTACACTGCGACCAGGGTGAGAGAGCGCTCACATTCACCTTGTATGCTCACATTCATCTGGTACGCTGTGACCAGGGTGAAAGCACGCTCGCATTCACCTGGTACACTCACATTCACTCAGTACACTGTGACCAGAGTGAGAGCACACTCACATTCACCTGGTATGCTCACATTCACCTGGTACGCTCACATTCACCTGGTACACTCACATTCACCTGGTACACTCACATTCACCTGGTACGCTCACATTCACCTGGTACACTCACATTCACCTGGTACACTCACATTCACCTGGTACACTCACATTCACCTGGTACACTCACATTCACCTGGTACGCTCACATTCACCTGGTATGCTCACATTGACTCAGTATGCTGCGGCCAGGATGAGAACACGCTCACATTCACCTGGTAGGCTCACATTCATCGGTATGCTGCGACCAGGGTGAGAACACGCTCACATTCACCTGGTAGGCTCACATTCACCGGTATGCTGCGACCAGGGTGAGAACACGGTCACATTCACCTGGTAGGCTCACATTCACCTGGTATGCTGCGGCCGACCAGGATGAGAGTACGCTCACAGTCACCCAGTATGCTCACATTCACATCGTAGGCTCACATTCACCTGGTACACTCAAATTCACCTCTCTCTATCATGTATAGAGTTCAGGCAGCTGAGCATGCCACACAATCCCATGCATTCATCTCTGCCTCCATCACTGGCACTGAATCAGGTTGGCCAATCAGGCACTCCCAACAGTTTAAGTATTCAAACTGATAGTGATACACTGTACAGTATACACTGTACAAATGTTTGGTAGCGAGAAACACGGCACTCGACTGTGATTCATCCTGAATGTGATTTATCCGCCAATGTCTGTAAGCACGTCTGACTCCTCCATCCCCCGACCAGCCGCACTGATGATGGAGGAGCTGAACCCCTACACCAAGATCAGCCCGGCGCTGGGCACGGAGCGCCAGTCGGTGGGCGCCGTCCTGGGCATCGTGGTGCTGCTGCTGCTGATCGCCGCCATGCTGGCGCTGGCGGTGTGGTTCCGCTGCCGCCAGCGGGAGAAGGGCGGCCCCAACCTGCCCAGCGTGGCGTACACGCCCGCCCTGCACCTCAACGGCGCCGACTACTCCCTCTCCGGTGAGCCGGCCGTCGCCGTCGCTTTAAGGTCGCGCCGTGTGGCGCCTCGGGTTCTTACCGCTGCGCGCGCACGGCCGCGTTTCTCGTCGAGGCGGGGCTGGTGCTGGGCTGGAGATGCAACACCGGCATGTCTGCAAAGCGAGGTTTGCAAGCCCTGTGCTGCGTTGCGCCGCAGCTACAGCAGCACAGCAACCCCCCACGTGCAGCTGGCATCACATGGGGGCACGGTGGGATGTTTTCACCAAAGTGCGATGTTTTGCTTGTGGTAGTTGCTGATGGTGTTGTTTTGAAGTGTTTTTCATGCCCGGGGACCACAGACGCACACTCGCTCCCTAGCGAGCTGTGACCCGGCCACCGTGCGCAGGGGACCGGTGCACGGTCCCTGTTAAACGAACACGAGTCTGCTAATCCCTTTCTGGTTTGCCTCTTAGCTCGGCCGTCTTCGTGTTGGTCGTGTTTCTCTCCCTCTTCAACCAGGGCAGTCGCAGCCTTCTTTCAATGCCATGCTGTGAGAGGGAGTCTCGTGACTCTGTGTGTGTGTGGGTCTGTCCGTGAGCATGCGCGGCGGTTGTGTGCGAGGCTCTGCGCACATCGCTATGTGCGCATACTATGCGTTGCTCTGTGTGTGGGTGTGTGTCCTGCGTCTACTTTGTACATGCCTGTGTATATGTATATGCGGTGTGTGTGTGCGTATGCGCTCTGAGCCGCCGCCGGCGTTGTGCTACGGTGCCAGCAGGGCTGCAGTGCCCAGGCCTGCTCTCCTCTCCAGAGTCCTCTCCCATCAACAGCATCAGCAGCGCGGTCAACCCCTGCTTCTCCAACCCCAGCTACCACACGCTGGGGCCCTGCACCTACGCCGCGCACTACGCCCGGCCGGACAAGAGGACCGCCGCAGCCAAGGTGGGGGTCCAGCCGGCAAGACCACCTCACGCTGGAGCAGAAGGAGCCGCCTCCTCCTCTTGAGTGTTGAGAGTCTTGAGTCCTCTTGAGTCTTGAGTCTCTATGAATAAAACGTGGTGTGTGCCCACGCCGGGAGCGAACGGGTGTATATACTGTATGGGTGAGAAAAGGGGGCGGGACTTCTGAGCGTGCTTCGGAGGAAGTGACGTCCGTCTCGGTGACACGGGTTTAGAGGTAACAGAGAGGGAGGAGAGGGAGGGACTTCTGGTAGTGGGACAATCAGTCCCTGCTCCGTGTTTCGGATATCACTTTGTCAAATTGTTTCCTGGCTTTGTTGATGTTCTTATTCTTCTGGCTTTGGGGGCTATTAAACGCTGCCCACCGCTCACAGGAAGTAAAGGAGCAGGGTTTGCATGTCGGTAGACCTGGATAACGCTACAATCCATGACCCTCTTTGGTTTGACTAGGACAGTACTCAGAGTAACGAAACACCTGATGAACGGAACAGAGAACTCATATTAATGATATCGTCAGTACACCCTTTTCCCCACAGTGTTTGTTTTGTGTGTGAGTGTTCTGTGTGGGATTATTTGCAGAGGAAGATGAAGAGGAGGCACAGGAACAGTGCCCCGGAGTGGGGGGCCTACTGTAACCTCAACGAGCTGGGTCAGTGGGCATCCCCTGGGCACCACATGCCACACCGCCATCACACTTCACCATCACACTTCAGCATCACATGCCGCCATCACACGCCATCATCACACGCCGCCATCACACGCCATCATCACACGCCGCCATCACACTTCACCATCACACTTCACCATCACATGCCACCATCACATGCCGCCATCACACGCCATCACACTTCATCATCACACGCCGCCACCACACGCCGCCATCACACACCACCATACGTCACGTCTGGGTTTACCACGCTAGTTATGAACCAGCTATGAGTAGAGTTCCTGGAAGCCTCATCTGTCATTTTGAGTTGTTGCTGTAATGATTCATTGGTTTCGATAACCACATGATAACCCCATGAGTGGAGCTCATAAGGTTGCAGCTAACATCACCTGACACGTTCTGTCGCCGGCTACCTGGTGGACTAACCTGGCGGAGGTGTCTGTGGTCTGGGTGTGTCTAGGTGTGTACTGCCTGGACCGACGCTACAGCTACCACGTGGAGCAGCACCAGCGCTACAGAGGTACAGTGGTGCCCCCCCACGCCTCACCGTGCCATCCCCACCCTGCCCCAACTATCACACCTGCACCCCCACCACCCCCACCACTCCCACCACCACCACATCCACCACCCCCCATCCGCGGAGAACAGTTATGCTTCAGTCGTCTATGGGCGAGAAGGTTGCACTGAATGTTCATCTCAGCATGTCTCTGACGCTCAGCCCTTTGAAGTGCACGGCGCCTCAGCAGCGTCCTGTTTGTAACTGTTACTGTTTGTAACCTGTAACCAGCCACGCCTCCGTCCTCCTGGCGTTGGGTGCGGGGGCTTTGGTTAGTTAGTTAGTTCACAGAGCTGCTAGTCAGTCAGACCGGTCTGACTATACATGCATATCTATTTACCGGGATGCATATTTTATTTACCACATTAAATACGCATTTGCCAGGATGCATGTTTATGGGCCACATTATATACTCATTTACCAGATTTCATGTTTATTTAATACATCACATGCTCATTTACCAGAATGTATATGTATTCAACTCATTACACACTCATTTACCAGCATGCATATTTAATGACCACATAACATTGACCAGAATGCACATTTATTTACCATTTTGTCCAAGTAAGGTCAAATGAAAGGTCATCTAACTCCCTAATTAATTGAGCGTTACTCAATTGCCCAAAAGTGGTCTCAAATGTCACGGAAATGCCATGACCTTCAGGTGTCTTACAGATTGTCAAGTCCAGCCCGACCAGTGTGTTACTTTAATATAATATATAATATAATAATAAAAATAACTGTGCTCCCTCCAGATGTGGAGTTCCTCCTGCCCGGGTTGCACCGCATGACGTCCTCCTGTCTGAATGCCCCCCCATCTGTCCAGAAGTCAGACGGAGAGATCGACCGCGCTGCGGCCTATGTGTTGACCTGACTGTGTTTGTCTCTCTCCGCAGGACTGAAGTTGTCTCCTCTGTGTGTGTGTGTCTGTGTGTGTGTGAGTCTGTGTGTATTTCTGGCCTCCAGTCCTGGTGCTCGTGACTTAACACCACTGAACCCCTGAACCCCTGTACCCCTGAGCCCCTGTACCCCTGAACCCCCTGCTGCTGCCACTCACTAACAAATGCCTCGACTGCCGCTCCCCGAAGTTTGCATTGACTTGCCTATTCAAAAGAAACGCTGTTGCCTTCCCTCGTGTCTTGTACTTGCTCGTGTATCTTCTCATCTCTCCTCCGGCTCGTTGTCAAGTTCTGGTTTACAACTTTGCAACATCAAGAGTGCTTTGAAGTGTTCTCCGCGTGGAATTGATGAACATGTTCTCTCGCTGTGCAACTCTGGTCTAATACAGACTTGTTTTTTTTTTGTTTTTCTCGTTGGTTCTATCGGGGGGGAAATTGAGTGCATAGTTAACGTTCGTCTGTCTTTTCCTTCACACGAGATGTGTGGATCTTCTGGCGCACCAGACCACCGTGCTGTATCGTATCGCCATTAACATTAAAGAGCAGCCTAGCGCATGTTATGAAATAACAGTAATGTAATGTAACGTGTAGTAATGGCATTTCAGAACACAACAGTGAACGACAATAGTCCACCGTGTTATCACGACACATACATTATACGTTTTTTTTTTTTTTATATCGAATACACTCGATCACACGGGACTTGGTTCAGGCGGTACATACTCTGTCGTCCACCAACGCCTTCACCACCCCAAACACTGAACCCTTATCTCCTGCGTTAACACCTTCACCTCCTCCTCTCCCAGACTACATGAAGGGCTCCCTGTCCAGCAGCTGCTCCCTGAACAGTGAGAACCCCTACGCCACCATCACGGACGCCCCGGGGGCCTCGGCCGGCAAGCACACCGAGAGCAGCTACGTGGAGATGAAGTCCCCGGCTCATCGGGACCACGCTGCCTACCGCTGCTCCGCCGCCGCCGCCGCCGTCATCGCCACCACCGCCAGCACGCCGGCCGGTGCCCCGGTCAAGAACGTGTACGACATGGGTAGGTCAGCTTCTTCCCTGTTGGGATCATGCATCGGTCCCGGGA
>JAXIVH010000005.1:7532500-7535298 GCA_036785325.1 Urophycis tenuis | reverse complement strand
GATCCTGGGAGACGAGAGACAGAGAGAGAGAGAGAGAGAGAGAGAGAGAGAGAGGAGAGAGAGAGAGAAGAGAGAGAGAGAGAGAGAGAGAGAGAGGAAGAGAGAAGGACAGAGAGAGAGAGAGAGAGAGAGAGAGATAGAGAGCCCCTGAGAGACCCATGAGAGACAGCTGGAGGAAGCATTGCGGGTGCTTAAAGGAGGAGAGACGAGGAGTGTGTAAAGGACAGAGAAGGAGTTTGTTCCTGTGATCTATTCCTGGACGGCGGCGGCGGCGGCGGCGGCCAGTGAAGACTTAAGGGCTCAGCGGGGAACCACGCTGATCCCCGCGGGCCGTGGCTGGAAGGACTCGGTGATGAGTAAAACATCTCGGCCCTCCTCGCCCCCCTGGCCGGGTGCGTGTGCTGCGGGGGCCGTCGCGGACTGAACGGATGCTTTACGAGCCCTTATGAATTTACGACGACTCACAAATAGTCAGTGGGCCCGCTCAGCAAAAGGAAATTCAACCACAAAGCAGCCGGCGCAGCCATTGAGGATTATTTTGTTCATTTTCATAGCCATGCAACAGGGGCCCAAATTGATAATAAAGGGGATATGTGTCAGAGAAAATATTATTAACAATATCCGGCCAAGCCACAGGAAAAAAGAAAAAAAGAAGCAATTATGCACCCGGCTCACATGGAAATATAGTCTCACTCACCCTGACCTCTGGGTTTTCCTGGAAAAAGATACTAGGCACTATCTACAGAGACAAAGCCAAACAAAGCCTTATTAGGCAGATATCATTAATGCATATTATTGAGATGCTCTCGAAGGAGTGACCAACATCTACACATGCACACTGCCCCCCCAGTAAAATATCCTTGTATTTCTGAATAATGGGTCTGGGTCGGAGAACAGTAATTGGCTCTTTTTGGGATTATGAAAGCAATGACTACAATGGAAGGAACTGCTTAAAAAAAAAAGATTAGCCAGGGCAGTGGAAATGCAAAACAGGGACGACACAAGGCCGCTCATTTCCATCCGCTTGAGGGCTTTCTAGCAGCTGAAACCAAAAAAACGTACGGCGCGTTTGAGAAGCACACCGGTATTACACAGCAAACAGTTGTGCGTTGTCCTTTTACGAATAACAATCATCCATCAAGACTAACTGTCTCCTGTCTGATCGACGCGCCAACTGCTAAATGTTTTTTGTTCTCCACCTGGTCTCGCGAATCAGACTTGAGATTAAGATCTTAAATCTGAAGACAGACAAGCTTGAATCTCTGGTCAAACCGGGGGCGTTTCGTTTTTTTTCTGGCTTCGAATATATTTTGACCAATCGTGTTGCCGGGGAGCGGGCATGTGAAGGGGTCTCTATTGGACAAACAAGCTGACGGGTGGAACCACAATAAAAGGTGACATGGCTGACCGTTCACCTCGGATCCAGAAGGGGACTGATAACTAAAGCCACAGCATCATCTCCCCATTATTGTCCTTATGTTCCATCATGGCCAACTGTGGACAAAGACTCCAGGCCAGCACTGGTAAACCTAACTTGTCCCACTGCCTGTGGGAAGACAAGCTAAAATGTAAGCTCACGTCCACAAATGTCTGCAAAGCAGCCACCCCCAATCCAATCCAGTCCAGCCCGCTCCGACCTAGTGACTCTATGTCATAACCTGCCATAAAGTGAAATATCTGCTACTACAACCAACTACCACTTGAACTACTAATCATAACAATAATACTACTTCAATTAATAGCAGCAACAATAACATCTGCACATAAAACAATGTTTTCTGGTCCAATGAAAAAAAAAAGGCCAGACAAAGTGGCTCTCGACTTGGCAACCTTGACATAATTTGTCCCTCAGTGATAACTAATGGGGGAACCCTAAAGGTTTACAGTCAACCTGTGGAGTAGACCAGCCACTGTAGAAATACATACAAAATCCGTCTTCTGAAAATCTCGCCACTTGTGAGTGAGAATATAACAGGACAGGAAACGTCGCATAACTCCGCCCATCGCTCTCTCTCTCTGCTCTCCGGCCCGGGCCGCTGTCTCGTCCCCCACCAGAGGGTCGGCTGTAGCATCGACTCGATTCAGGATCTGAGATCGATCGTCTCGGTCGATTTGTCTCCATCCTACTGTGAGTTGACTACAAGGTCACGACACAAACACCCCCTCTGTCTCCGACAGTAAGAGCAGGAGAAGAACAACCACGGGGTGAAATCAGAATAATGACGGGTGCCAGAGCAAAGCACCAGGCTGTACAGCATTGCTGTACAGTGGTGTCTCCATTCTGGTGTAGCGAAACGCCCGAATCAATGACGGCACCTTCCTAGTGCCAACCTGGGAAACACATTGAGAGACAGATAATGACCAGACAAGAGTGCCACCATTCAGATGGTGATAGATTATTATGATTGGACAGAAAGGGGGGGGGGGGGTGGATAAGCAAGAGGGAAAGTACTAAATGGTTGATATACCAGAGATTCTCTCTCTGCCGGACATCTGCTGATCTATGAACTTGTCTCAGCCGTTTATTGGCAGTGGTCGTTGAGTGTGAAAGGGCAAAACATGTGCATAACATGTGATGCATTTATCTGTTTTGATTGGATGACTTTGTACGTATGCATCATGCACCCACTTTAGACTGTATTGAGTATCTAAGTGTCGAAATGTCAGTCCAACTATTTGCCTTGGCGACTCGGGCAAATAAGACAACTCAGATGACAAAGTGAAGCGGTATCTTATCTAGTCTTGCCTTGGCTGCACTGTAGCGAACTGCACCTGATGAAAGAGACACATTTTAGCCT
>JAXIVH010000005.1:7527500-7530000 GCA_036785325.1 Urophycis tenuis | reverse complement strand
AGGTGGATGCTCTTAAGTAGACGGCTTTCCCTCCCACCGATAACCTGAGCGATATCCGAGAGGTTCCACCGAGTCCATTAAGGAGTCGCAGGCGCAGCTCAAATGAGGTTGTGAGGGTCCGGTCTTCGCCGCAGATATTAACTTTTTAATGACCCCTCATCAAGACTTGGTGACAGAAAGGTCTAATATCTACGATTAAGTGTTTAAGCGACGCGGTGGAGCAGCGAGGGGAACTTTGTGACAAACACGACAATTGAAATTCGTTTTTCAATAATTTCTTTCAATTTTAGTTTTTTTTTTAATGAATTGCAACCTTTTACGATTAGCTAATTGCGGAGGCAAAAATTGCAATGTAGATTAATATGCAATTTAATTGTGCAGCCTTAGTTAGGTGTAGGAGTGTTAGGATGCCTCTGTTTTTCTGATGATATGATAGCAAAACAAATTAATTACTTTATAGTGTTGTTTTGATATTACACAAGAGTGTAAAGTTTTAGATCAGATTAAACCTTCCCCAAAAGAATAAAACTCATCCACACAAGATATCTTTTCCTCCATAACCATTTGGTTTGTGGGGAACCTTGGTGCAAACACACAGGTGGTGTGTGGAGAACCTTGGTGCAAACACACAGGTGGTGTGTGGAGAACCTTGGTGCAAACACACAGGTGGTGTGTGGAGAACCTTGGTGCAAACACACAGGTGGTGTGTGGAGAATCTTGGTGCAAACACACAGGTGGTGTGTGGAGAACCTTGGGGCAAACACACAGGTGGTGTGTGGAGAACCTTGGTGCAAACACACAGGAGGTGTGTGGAGAACCTTGGTGCAAACACCATAAGGTCACAGTGGGTAGCCGAGCAAGGAACGACCGCAAGGTGTGGATGGGGGTTTCCTTAATACACACATGTCACTTTCAAGTTTAGGGCTACATTTAGTGTACACTATATGGCGTTTTATGTGTGCATTTAATTGATCACAAGAAGACACGCCTTGGGGAAGAGGAGCTGAGCAAAGAGGAAGGAGCCCCCCAGCCCTCGCTCACGACCGCCCGGGAGGTCACCACAGCTTCCTTCCTCCTGGGGGGTCACCACAGCTTCCTTCCTCCCTGGGGGTCACCCCAGCTTCCTTCCTCCCTGGGGGTCACCCCAGCTTCCTTCCTCCCGGGGGGTCACCCCAGCTTTCTTCCTCCCTGGGTCACCCCAGCTTCCTTCCTCCCTGGGGGTCACCCCAGCTTCCTTCCTCCCGGGGGGTCACCCCAGCTTTCTTCCTCCCGGGGGGTCACCCCAGCTTCCTTCCTCCCTGGGGGTCACCACAGCTTCCTTCCTCCCTGGGGGTCACCACAGCTTCCTTCCTCCCTGGAGGTCACCCCAGCTTCCTTCCTCCCGGGGGGTCACCCCAGCTTCCTTCCTCCCTGGAGGTCACCCCAGCTTCCTTCCTCCCGGGGGGTCACCCCAGCTTCCTTCCTCCTGGGAGGTCACCCCAGCTTACTTCCTCCCTGGAGGTCACCCCAGCTTCCTTCCTCCCGGGAGGTCACCCCAGCTTCCTTCCTCCCGGGGGGTCACCCCAGCTTCCTTCCTCCCGGGGGGGTCACCACAGCTTCCTTCCTCCTGGGGGGTCACCCCAGCTTCCTTCCTCCCAGGAGGTCACCCCAGCTTCCTTCCTCCCTGGAGGTCACCCCAGCTTCCTTCCTCCCGGGGGGTCACCCCAGCTTCCTTCCTCCCAGGGGGTCACCCCAGCTTCCTTCCTCCCGGGGGGTCACCCCAGCTTCCTTCCTTCCGGGGGGTCACCCCAGCTTTCTTCCTCACTGGAGGTCACCCCAGCTTCCTTCCACCCGGGGGGTCACCCCAGCTTCCTTCCACCCGGGGGGTCACCCCAGCTTCCTTCCTCCCGGGGGGTCACCCCAGCTTCCTTCCTCCCTGGAGGTCACCTCAGCTTCCTTCCTTCCGGGGGGTCACCCCAGCTTCCTTCCTTCCTGGAGGTCACCACAGCTTCCTTCCTCCCGGGGGGTCACCCCAGCTTCCTTCCTCCCGGGGGGTCACCCCAGCTTCCTTCCTTCCTTCCGGGAGGTCACCTCAATTTCCTTCCTCCTGGGGGGTCTCCACAGCTTCCTTCCTCCCGGGGGGTCACCCTGGGTGTCCATCAGGACAGCTAAAGAGCGTGAAAGAAAAGCCTCCCCGAGAAGGCAGGGGATGTGAAAGAGAACAGAGGGGGTCTTGAAGACGGGTGCGTGATTATTCACGCAGCGCTTTAGGCAGACGTAGACAGAAGATAAAGAAGTCGAAGCAGAAAGAGAAGAGGATGGAGGAAGAAAAAGGAGGAAGGAGGAGGAGAAGGAGGAGGAGGAGGAGCAGGAGGAGGAGGAGGAGGAAGAGGCTCAAAGAGGAGCTGATGAATTATTCCGGCCCCCTGTTCACGGGCAGGACAAGGTCAGCCATGTGGGGACGGGGGGACAAAGCCGATCAGCCGGCCACTTTGGACCGGGCCGGAAAACAAGGGACACA